>JAEQBH010005046.1:0-257210 GCA_016808115.1 Tetrastigma voinierianum
ATCATGTTAGACATGATCGTAAGATGCCGCTCATGGTGTCATTCTCGCGCCTTCTTATAACCATCAAACTTCGAGGGTTAACCGACGGTCTTTGTCGAGGTTCCACCATATTGAACCCAAGATCCCAAATCGCTCGAAATGAATCTGCCTCTCAAATCGCAGCATCGAATCATTTTTCATGCTACTCAGCATCAAAATGCGAGCAACGCAATCTTTGCGCTTGTAGGCTTGATAGGCTTCCAAGTCTCGCCTCAGGTCGAGCAAAGAGTGCCTTGCTCAGTTCAACCATCGGGCCGTAATGGTTTCCAAAAGATGTCTTGCTCCTCCAGAGATATCGAATCTTACGATACAAACATCATAATTTTTCATTTAGCTTGTCTCCATGGTTCAAGTCGATAACGCTCTTGTTGCAAATGGTATTTCAATTATATAGAGACAATTACTTAAATTATGACGTTGTACAATTCAATTTACAATAATGTTTTGAGTGGTTAATGTATTAAATCATCATCACGCAACATCAATCTAACGATGTTACACATTCAATCAATTTCGTCAAAGATAGTCCAATTATTATTATTTAATTTAAACATGCGCAATATTTTGGTTATTAGGTGAGATATATACTGCATAAATCACCAACCTAAAACCTCCCACTATCAAGTAATACTTCATTCATGCTCATCCAATGTACTAAATCGTAATTAGCATAATAAACATGTCTTTAATGAAAAACATTCAATATGTACATAAGGCAGCAAATGTACCAAAATATGTACAATATGACCAAAATATATGACTACATGCTGCTAATCAGATCATCAATACGTCATCTAAGTCATCATCACTATGTCCACCCGCCATACCCTCATACCACTAACGAATCTAGCAAAGAGGTTCCAAACACCTGCGCCTCGTCCAAATCCCCACGGTCACTATAGCCTTTAAATTCGACTCTTCCTCTCGCGCATATCCTCACGAGAGTATTAAAGTTCCAAAGAGCCTCAACCTTTTGTTTCCAAGGCTTGACGAACCCACTCCCATTTGTCCGTAGAGCACTCAAGCACAACTGATTTGTTGCTCGATGAAGAACTCATGAACATCACGATGCTACGATTTGCAATCCAATGATACATATAATCTATATGTTAGCAACCGATGAAATGCACTCTTCTTATATAATTATTAAATGAATTATTTGTGCCTGTGAGCTACTACATACACAAATAATCACAATATATTATCAATTCCTTTAATTAGTTAATTATAACATACAATTTAATATTCAATAATTCAAAATTCCAAAAATCACAAGATAATTAGAAAATTAATAAATTTATCAACTGAAAAATTATAATTATTTGAGGTCACACGCTCATAACAGAGATTTCATTCGTTATAATTATAATTAATTCAGATTTCATTCGTGGAGTTTACAATAATTTTAAAGTGTTTAAATATGTGTTTGATTCACACACACACTAAGCCGAAACTGAAACTGCACGAACAACATAAATTTTTTCCTATAAAATTTACTCCAAAACATGTGTATAGGTCAAGCTTCGATCTTAATCTTCAAAAATCATAACAATTTACGCGATCGTAAAAATATAAAATTACCGCTGGTTTGTTCGTAAAGCTTCCAACCATACCAAATACGCAACCAAAGATGCGGAATCAAACTCGAAGTTGATCTCAAAGTTTCGGTTTTCATATGTATTTTCTGCTGCATTAGATGCATTCTAAATGCAAGCAATTCACAAAATACCATACATTCAAACATGAAAAACATACGTAAACCGTTCTGATACCATTGCATTCTAAATGATGTTAACAATTTACTGTTCTCGACGGCATTTAAAACTCGACAGATCAAGTATAATGCCTTCAATGCTTCCGTGATGTAACTCCAATTACTAGAACTCGAAATTGATTCCACAACCAACACTCTTTGGATTTTCGCGCAAATATCTTATTTTTCTGCTTTCTTCCAGATCTTCAAGCTCCGAGAACCGCCCCATATATTCCACACGTTTTTACACAAAGGCTGAGAACAGCCTCCAAGCACAACCCGCCTCAACTTCCTTAGTAGTCAAGAGTCTAGCCCACGTGGGCGACCCAGCCCATGTCCAACAAGCTTAAAATCATAGTCAACACTATGATTTTAACTTAAAATTTTTTTAACCAACTACGGTTTTGATGAGGTTTTTCCAAAAACGTATTAGATCGGTATTTTTTTGTTTAAAACGTATTATTGTAGGACAAAACTCATGTAATAAATTATCCCCACCAGGACTCGAACTTGCTTATTTAAATGTTGAACGCCTACGATACGTTAGGTATGTCATAAATAAATGTCGAACTTAATAATTTTTAAAAGGAAAAACTAATTGTTGCCCTTCCCCTCATTCTCTATTGTATTGTTATCTTTCAACCCGTTTTCCTCAAGCAAGCAAGGGTGGTTTTTTGGTCATTATTACCCTGAAATCACCCATTTGCATCTTCTTTTTTTTCTTGCTTAATAAAACGAGAATTTAAGTTTTATCTTATTTTCTATGTTGTCATCATCTTGTCGGCATTTGGTTTGTTGCTGTCTTATTGCGGTATTTGGTTTATCATCGACTTGTTACGACATAGTGTTGTTCGTCGTCTTGTTACGACATTTTATTTCAGATACTGATGTATTAAATAAAACTGGATTGACAATCGAATATATCAAATTATAAATATTAAAAGGCCAATAATTTGAGTCAAAGATATTTTAGTTATACAATATTATCAAATTTAGTAGGATTTATATCGATTTATTATACTATTAACCTGAATATTGTTTTATCTTATACGATTTTTATTTATTTATATTTTGGACACGTCGATTGCAAGTTTTAATTAATAATATTATTTTTATTTAAAAAAAAAATAGTTACATGGAATGGTTAAAAAAAATATAAATTTTGTGGAGACCTTTGAAATTTGAATCCATTGCATATGTGTCTCTCTCACCCATGCTAAAAATATCTAGCTTCGACATATATATTTCCAGATTGATTTTACTATATATCGTATATATATCATTTAATATTTTTACATGAATATCGATATATCGAAAATTAACAAAAATACTAGCCGTTTATAAAATGGATAAGGTTGATATGAAAAACTAGTGATTTTAGACTATTTATATAATTTTTAGAGTCAAACTAGTCGTTTTTCGATAAAAAAGCCATTAAAAATGAATTGTGGCCATTAAATTTGATTTTGAATCAAATTTGACCGTTAGATCTTGATATATTATTTATGGCCGTTGGATAAAGTCACATATTCAAAATCTATCGTCAGATTAAAAATCTTATCGTTGGAACTTAAATAAATTGTCAAATTGAATTCGGTGGTTGGATTAACACGGACTTAATTATAGTCGTCAATCCTATGGGTAGTCAACTTTTTCAAAAAGCGAATAGAATATCAGTCGTTGGATAAAAAATAATCTTAACCGTCCACATGTCATCGATATATCCCCGATATATCTCTAATTCTTCTCAATATATCGTCGATATTTGTCGATATATCAGTGATAATGCAAAATTTTCAATTGTGACTCACGGTGATTACAGTCGATAGTGTCGTCGATATATCGATGTCTTACTGATATATCGGCAATATTATTCGATTTTTCCTCCCACCGACTATCGTTGGACGATATCATGTTGGGATGAATCGACACCCAAAATATCGATAATATATTGTCGATATTTCACGACATTTTAAACACTACTCTCACAAAAAAAAAAAAAAATCAACTTAATAATTTTTAAAAGAAAAAATTTCATAAACGGTTTATTTATCATTTTCATATTTTCGCCATAATACGTTATAACTCGCTTTATCGCCGATTTATTGCCAGATAAGCATGTCATTATTAGTTTTTTGCCGATTTTCTTCATCGACAATTTATCGATCGACCAATCGAGTTATCGGATCAAATCATATTTTGCTAATAACATATATTTTAATTATATTGGTTATGGTATTGATAACTGAATAAAAAATTTATTTTGTCAAAAAAAAATCATCAAAGATCTGGAAAAAAAAAATGGAAAAAAAAAAAAAAAATTCCTGTATAGTGTGAATTATAAGAGTCAAAGAGTATATTTCCAGAAGCTCCATATCTGTTCTACTATCTACTCTCCCTCCCACTGAAAAAGAGTCAAAATCTCTTCTCTCTGTTTTCCATTGTTTTTCTTTCTCTCTTTCTACAGAGAGTACTCGCAATAGCCCAATTTCAAAATCCGGAATTTTCAAATTCTTATCCATCTACTTTTGTTTTTGATTCTTCATCCAAACCATCAACCAATTTGTTTGATCCTCCGCAATTTTCCAGCGAAATTGCGATGGATGGGCGGAGGATATCGGCAAGCCCTCGCCCTTGCTCCGGCCGGCGAGTTTCGGCCTCCAAGAAGCGCCCCCGGGTCGACGGGTTTCTCAACAGCGTCAAGAAGCTTCAGAGGCGCGAGATTTCGTCGAAGCGGACCGCGTTTAGTATCAGCAATGCCCAAGAACGATTCCGCAATATGGTTGAAGGTTCGTTTTCCCTGTGTTTTTTTTAAGCAACTCCTAGATCGCCCATTTTGTATGAACTGCGGATGATTGTGGCATACTCAGATTTAGGTTTTGATGGGGGTGGACAAGGAGTTTCATTCGAGTAAATGGAGGATAGGGAAATGTCTGGGATGATGGAAAGAGGAGGAAATTGAGGAAAATTGAGGCTAATGAGTTTGTTTTTGTTCTGATTTTTGATTATGATTATGCTTATTGTTTTCTTAAATCATGAAGTGACAATCCACTTTGATTTGGAAGCTGAATTGTTTTTAATTCAAAGGATCTGGGCGTGATGATTCGAATTTTATCTTATAAAGTAGTGTTTCTTCCAACCAAGCCGAATTCTGGGTTGTTTAATTAGAATGATGAATAAAACGAACACACAACTTTTCTTTTCCAAATCCCACTATTTTTTTCTTTCTTCTTTTAGCTTAGATAATATTGTTTTTGGTAAAATGGGGTATATAATAAGGAGAATGTAAGGACTAGGTTGATAAAATGTTGACATGAAGAAATTAGATTATCAATCTACCCAGAACACTAGCATCCTCAAGGGGGAGATTTATTCCTATAGGCAAGCTAAGCGTATTTTCTAAGCTTGAGGGGTTATCCGGAGTTGCTTTTAAATAATTGCTTGCTAAGATATGCATGTTGGAAGATCATCTATTTGGGAAGTTCTGAAGTAGACTGCTTATGTATGTATGAATGTATTGGCATGCCCTGCTCTGTTTACTTATGCAAATCATGCAATAATGTGATGGTTTTATTTATTTGTGTTCTATTTTTTTGCTTCAGGAGGAATATGATACCCATGATCCCAAGGGTCCTTATTCGCCGCCAGTTCTACCTTTTAAAAGAACAAAAGTTATTGAGATAGTGGTTGCCCGTGACATTGTTCTTTGCTCGCACATTCTGGTGTTTGTGCAGCTTTTAGCAGAGGTAGTAGTGAAAACGGTTTCCATTACAATAATGAAATATGATGCATTATCAAGTTATCAACTGTTTTTTTAAGGTTATATTTGTTTTTTTTTTTCTAAATTCAGATAATGCTTGTGTAACACAGTCTTTGTTGGCTATTCTTAATGCAGAGACAAATGAAAGGATTTGTTTCCTGAATGTTAGTCCAGATGAAGTAATCAGAAGCTTGTTTTACAATAAGAACAATGATTCGCTCATCACTGTTTCAGTTTATGCATCAGACAGCTTTAGCTCTTTGAAATGCAGATCCACAAGGATCGAGTGCGTGGAACTCCTCTTGTTTACATTTATTTTATTTAGTTTTTAAATCATTTTAATTTCTACATCTTGAATTTATTTGAATTTCTCTCTGAATTGAATATTTTTCCTTTTAATGGTTAGATACATAAGGAGGGGCAAACCTGAAGAAGGCTTTGCTCTCTTTGAATCTGAATCCTTGAAGTGGCCTGGCTTTGTAGAATTTGATGATAAGCACGGAAAGGCAGCACATACTCTGCACAAAGAGAGAGATATCTTTAATAATTGTTTGTATCACTATACTCATGGTCACCAAATGCATATTTTAATTTTGATCCTAATATTGTTTTTTCTTTTATTAGCATTTACAAGGTGTTTGACCTGAAAAACTATGCCATGTTGTACTCTATATCTGATGAAAATGTACAAGAAATAAAGATAAGGTGAGCACTCTCTCTCTCTCTCTCTCAACACACTCTTACTGTGTTTTTTGCATTCTGTTACTTGGATTCATAACTCTTTTCTACCTTTTTTGGTGATATGATACAATTTAAATGAATAATGTTCAATTTTAATTTGTTCTACGATTCTCTATTATATATGTTTGATTCCAGTTTATTCTCACGGAATTCTGGCCCAAGTCTTTTTTCTATTATGTAGCTTCATGCTGGTTTAAGTTCTTTTAGAATCACATGGATATTCTTTACTTCTTTCTGGACAATTATGTTAAACATGCTTGAATCTTGATGATTATGCCTCCCCGTTGGAATCAGCCTTTCTTCCAACCATTCAACCTTTTGGAGAAGATCACTACTAGTAAATGTCTAAGGATTTTTTCTGAGGGGGTAAACATGAGCAGGGGATGGTCACTATATCCACATTCATATGGGCAGCCGTTATCTCATGTGGCTGGAATTACTATTGATGCTGGCTAAGGTGTTTAATGTCTTAATGCTAGACTCTACTCGAGAGGCTTGGGAACAAGCCTATGGGTTGTGTCAATGAGCACTTGCTTGTTGGAAGGGGACAAATGGTGCCATCAGCAAGATGAAAGTGGGACAGCCTTGATTACCAATTTCTTGAGCATATCTACCACAAGAACGGAAAAGGGATATAACATCACATTGTTTCAAATCTTTAGAGGTGCTAAACCTATTGATGTGGGAACCTGCAAGATTAATAGACTAAAAAAAATCTGTTTATCCAGCTTCACCACCTAGACCCAATGATCCAAGAAAATCCATAGTTTTAAAAGATGCAAGGCACACCTAGGTGCAAAAGTCTCCTACAACTTAAGCACGAGGCGCAGCACATGGCACACTGATGCAAGGTTGGGACCGTGATGGATGATCCAGAAGTTTAGGTAAGTCAAAATATGGGTTTGTGGTAGTTTTCTTGTGGGTCAAAATAGGTTATGGACGAATTTTGGAGATTTTCTGCTAAGAAAGGTAAATTTATGGTATATAAGGGAAAAAGGGGTATTTAGGAAGGTTTTAGTAGTATGGAAACAAGATTTGGAAAGTTTTGGTTGGAGGCTCTAAAATTTGTTGGTGGAAAGTTTAGAGAAAAGATGAGATGCAGGAGGATAGTGAGTTTGCACAAGAGTGGTTACTTACCGGTTAATGAACGATCCACAATGATAGATGACTTGAAAGTGAAGGCGCCACAAATCAACTATATGGACGTTGATTGATAAGCCGTACAAAGACTTCACTACCTGGGCGCGAATCCACCTGTGCACGAAGCCACGAACTCGGTCCCCAAGGAATCCACCCAAGAGATAAGAGAACAAGAGAGAACTCTTAAAAGAGAAATCCGAAAATATTATTAAACTTGAACCGATTTTTTTTCAAAAGACTACATTACGGGGGTATATATAGTCCATTTAAATCAAATAAAGCAACTTCTACTTTAAATAGGAAAAGAAACTTTTTATAAATTGGCCATATAAACTCCTAAAAGCAAACTTTCTAAAATAACAAAGCAAATCTTCCTTAAAATAAATAAAGCAAACTTTCTAAAATAAATCAAATAAATCTTCCTAAAAGGGATAAAACAAAAATATTGGAGCAAATCTTTCTAAAAGAAATACAGCATAATCATAAAACAAATCCTCCAGAAGATCCTGCAGCGCAAATCTTTCTAAAATCAATATGATCGACTCCACATCGTGAGCCACCTGAAGTCCCAATTAATGTTTTTCGCCTTCCAAGGCCCAAACGAGGTCCAAAAAAAGGAGTTTCTACACGATTCACGCGCCTTAACTCCCAACCACTCTTCAATAACGAAATGAAATTCCCAATGTTTGGTGTGTTTATAGTTCCATCACACACACACACGAAGTGGAAATGAAATGTCATTGATGCATATCAATTCTTATAAATTATGATTCAAAATTTTAATTCAATGAATAAAGCATTTAAGGATCCTAATATTAAAAAGAAACATGAAATAGAAAGGATACAATTATATAATTAGAAATTCCATAAGGCAAACAAATAAATCCACTGTAGTGGTCCTTTTCAATGAGGCACATGTCTTGGCAAATGAGGCACTATAACTAGGTAGTGGTTATGCTTTGAGCTTAGGCGCCCTTAAAGCATACCATTTAAGAATGAAAAAATCTAGTTAATAAAATTGTGAGCCTTCTTCAACATTTATACTATGACTACCTCCTCAATTTCTATCTTTTCATCTATGACTTAAAGTATAAACATGTTTGTTTGATGCAATTTTCTTTATTTTTCATGATTTCACATTTAGGTGGAATATATCCTTTGATACAAATAAGGCTAATAGTCTGCCATGACAAAAGCTCTTCACGACAATGATTCTTTGTGGAATAATATGCCATCTTATGCTTTTCTTCTTTTTTCTTGTCTTCCTTGCCACACAACCCTTTCCTTCATGCAGTGGAAAATAAGATAAACCTAAAATTCATCAAGTGACTATCTCCATAACCTTGCACAATTTCTTCTTTATCGATTAGCAGGAATAGGAAGTTCTCAATGAAATCTTTCTACTTTTCCTTAGAGTTGGAGGGAGGGTTTTCTTTCCCCTCTAAGCGAGTGTGGGGCTCTTTGACGCCATCAAAGGTGGGTATTTTTGCTTGGGAGGCGGTTTGGAAGAAGTTATTGACCTTAGATCAACCTAGGAGATTCGCGTCTGAATCCATATTTTGTTTTAAAGTGTATTTCACGATATATATATGATTCACCATAAGTTATGTGATATTAAAATACAACTTGCACAATTTCTTCTTTATGGATTAGCAAGAATAGGAAGTTCTCAATGAAATCTTTCTACTCTTCCCTTAGAGGTGGAGGGAGTTTTCTCCTTGCGAAAAGGGGCCTTGACGTCATCAAAGGTAGTTTTGCTCGGGGAGGCACTTGGAAGCCAGCTATCGACCTTAGATCAACCTGTGTGGGATACGCGTCCGAATCCATTTTGTTTTAGTGTATTTCATGTTATATATATATATATATATATATATATATATGATACACTATAAGTTATGTGATATTACAATACAACGATGCATTTTCAACTTATTTCCTACAATACTGTACCAAATTAATTTGTTTAGTTAAAAGAATTTAATATATTAATTATAAAAACAATATGTTTATTCATCAACCCTTCTTAATTCCCTGTAGAAAGAAAGGGTCTCCTTTGATTCATACAAGATCTCTTGGAAGGGCCTAGCAGGTCGTGGCTTTTCTGTCAGTGATGCCTTCAAAGTGCTAAATCTGAGTGCAACTCCCTTGTTTTCTATTAAGGTCATATGGGTGCCTTATGTTCCCACCAAAGCAGCCTCTTTTGCATGGGAAGTAGTCTAGGGTAAGGTTTTAACTTTGGATAAGCCCAAGAAGGGGTGGCACCTCCCCACCCACATATCTTTGTGGCCGGATGAGGAATCATCTCATCATATTTTGCTTCATTGTTCTGGTCACTCTTGGGATCTCTTTTTCTCCTTAGCTCTGCTTCTCTTAGGTCCTTCCAAAAAACCCGCCATGATTGCCTCACGCTTGGAAGGGTTCTTTTGTTAGAAAAAAGAGAAGAAAGATTTGGAAATTTATTCCTCTTTGCATTTTTTGACAAAGGTGGAAGGACATAATCTGAGAAGCTTTTAGAGATGGGACTCAAGGGATGTACAAAACTTACATTCTTTTGTTTCTAATCTCTGTGGTTGGAATAGTTTGTTATAGGCGAAGACTCCTTCACTGAGAGTTTCAGAGTGGTCGGCCCATTGAGGGCTAAAGTAGGTTTTTGTCTACTCGCCCTTGGTTTTGGCTGGTAGGTTTTTGCAAAGAGCCTTTATGTTAGTTTCTGCTTCCCTGGTCTTTGCATACCCCCGGTGTACTTCTCTTGAACCTTGGTTCTTTTATCAATACACTGCTTTTTATCTAGTAATATATATATATATATATATATATATATATATATATATATATATATATATATATATATATATATATATATATATGTAGCCCATCAAAAAAGATTGACAATGTACTAAAAGATTAAAATCAACATAAAAGAGTAGTTAGGAATAATCTTATATGGCAAATTTGCACTCTTATTAGTCAAACTATTAGAAGTAAGTTTATTTACAATTAGTAGTGGATAATTTTTATTTGAATGATCAACCCATCAAACAATTTTTATTTGAAACATCCTAATATAGACAATGAAGATGATGCAGGATTAGTGGATACAAAGTTTTGCTTTAATGAATCAGTTTTTTAGTTTAATTTTTTGGTGGCAAATGAAATGATGAATCTAGAAAGTTGGAACTTTGAAGATAACCTATAAAGACACACACACACACGTATGCACCAGGCACACACGCATTACTATTGGTGCTTATATTTTGTTAATTTATGATATGATGCCCTTGAGGCTTGGCTCAAGTGGTAAAGGATTAGGATGGAGTTGTTGGAGGTTTTGGGTTCAACTGTTCAAGTCCCAATGAGGATAAAAATGAAACATACACACACACACTGATAAAAAGTGCTTGCAATATGATTCATTCATCTTTTCAGACTTACTATCTTCCTTAGATTTGGATATGCAATTCCTCTAGTCTTTTGGCTTTATTTTGATCGGTAAAGAGTAATATATAGGATGAAAAACGAAAGCACAAGGCCTCCTCAAACGAAAATACACAAGAGGAGTACAAAAAGGGAGACCCCAAAAAAAACAAAAACCTCATGCTCACCTATACCCTAGCCAAGTCAGAAAATCCACCAAAGAATCTAAGTTATCAACACTATAATCAATTTACTCGACCACAAGGTGAAACAAAAAGGTATTTCATCCCGTGAGCGCAGGGGGCCCATTCTCAAAAGCCACCCTACTTTCTCTTCCAAAGCGCCGACAACAAAGAGGGGCTGCCATCCAAACTCTTACGTTTTTTGCCGACATTAGCACTTTGTCAAGCAAGGAGAAATTGGCAAACGTTAGAGGCAACACCCAGTTAGAATCAGCAATGGCCAAAAAGATCCTGCATGTCTTAGCTCCTCACAATACAGTTGAAACACCATCATTTCCTCATCATCTTCAAGATAAAAATACATCCGCTTACTAGAGGATCCCTCTCTTCTTTAGCTGGTCAAGTGTAAGCACCTTGCCCTAGGACGCTTCCCAAGCAAAAAAACCCAGCTTGGGGGGAACAATTGGGTTCTAGATGCATTAGCTTACTGTACATGAGTCTTATTGAGAAACCATCAGTCATGGTCTCCTTCAATAACAATTGATCCTCTTGAAAGGGTCTAATTTTCTTGATGTGAAGGAAATGTAGGAACCTTTCAACCTCTTCCACCTCTCAATCATTAAAAGGTCTTAAGAAGACTGGGACTAAACTCCCTTCCTCCCTTTGAGGAATCCTAAACATTTGCACCCTTGAAGGCCTTTGTGCTGTCAAATTGAACATAATGGGAAGGCATTGCACAACACAGTCTCACCGCACCAAGAGTCCTTCCAAAACCCACCTCTCACTTCTAAGGAGGAAATAGTGTTTTGAGAAAAGGTGAGTCATTCTTCTCGATTTCTTTCCATAAATCCGGGCCCATAGCCTCCCCTAATGTCGCTAGTGTTCCAGCCCCCATCCTCCTCCCCAAATTTGGTGCTGATCACCAATCTCTAAAGTGGATGCCTCTCATTAGCAAACCACCAACACCACTTACAAAGCAATGCTTGATTCATCTTGGAGAGGCTTCTCACCCTTAAACCACCTCTACTTTTCTCTAAGCTTTCCAGTTGACAAGTTGTGGTTTCCGCTCTAGATTGCCACCACCCTAGAATGTCTCTCGACCTTCTCCACTAGAAATACACAAGCTTTGGCATTCTAAAATAAGAGAGGAAGTAAATGGGAAGGCTAGACAAAGGTAATTCAAATTGAGTGAGCTCTCCAATTATCTGAGATATATTGTCTTTCCAGATGACAATCTTTTTTCTAACCTTTCTTCACCTAATCCTAAACCCACATCACCATGTGAGGAGCCCCAAGGGGTTACCCAAGTATGTAGTGGGTTTGAGCCAACACCACAAACCAAGCCTCGACGCTAACAACTCCAGAACATTGTCCAATTCTACCCACTAGGATAATTCACTTCTGGCTCAAAGACATTCAAATCTAAGAAGGCTTCAAACTACATCATGTCCATCCTAAGTACATCAACTACTTAGGAATTTACTTCGCAAAAAGGACAAAGATCATCAACATATAAAAGATGAGAACATGCCCTCCATCTCTACTCCCAAACTTGTAGCTTGAAATGAAATCATTTCCATCACGCGCTTTAGCAAAACAACCTAGTGGCTCCTATACCAATAACAAAAGATGTGGTGAGAGAGGATCCCTCGTCCCAGCCCTGTGAACCCAAGAACCTCGTAGGAGAACCATTAAACAAAACAAAAAAAGAAGCTGTGGAGATGCACCACTTAATCCAACTAATCCATTTTGAGCCGAACCCCATTCTCTCCAAAATCTGCCGTAGAAAATCCCACCTAATGTGATTGTAAGCCTTTTCAATGTCCAGCTTACAAAGAATCCCTTTCTCTTTCCTTCTTAAAATAGAGTCCACTGCCTCATTAGCTATTAGTATCACACAAGAATCGTCTTCTATGAACGTATTCGAGACTAGAGATAATCAACCCCATAACCCCTTTTACTATGTCTACAACACTTTTGTTAAGATTTTGTAAAGGCTTCCCACTAGACTGATGGGTATTAGATCCTTTAGATCCTCAACAATATTTCCCTTGGGAACTAGAACCAAGAATGTAGCATTCGTGCTTTGTAAATAAATCAAGTTATGCTTCAAAGAATTCCTTAAAGAAGCCCATAACCTCATCCTTCACGAAATCCCAACTGAATGACCAGAAGGCCAATGGGAAACCATCTCGACTCAGGCTTTATCACGTTGCTACCGAAATCGCCGCCAAGATTTCCTCCTGCGGAATGATTTCTTCCGCCCAGCGCAAATTGATCTTCGCCAATCAAATTGAATGGGAGATCAGGGAAAGGCGGGCACCAATCGGTTGAGGTCGAAGACTTCGGAAGGCGCCTACTCGTATACCTCTTAATCTCAGTTCCTTTGACAAGCCTTCACACACTAATGCTCCTAATAGAGTTCCTCCTCCTATGAGAATTGACCATTCTGTGAAAAAACCCTGTGTTTCTGTCCCCTTCTTTCAACCAGATTTCTCTGGATTTCTGTCTCCAAGAGACCTCTTCCATTTCAACCCACTTCTTATACTTGTCTCTAGCCTTCTCCCTCTCCTGGGCTTCTACCAAGGACAACTCCTTTTCCTTTCCAAGTCATCCCAAAAAAAGATCCTGCTTAAAGCCTCCTTTTTTAATTCAACTCTACCAAAAACCTCTTTGTTCCAAGCCCTCAAAATTCCTTCTTCTGTGGCTTAATTTGGAGGCCAAAATAAAGCCAAAGACCCATAAAAGTGAAGGCTGGCGCATCAAATCCTTAAGGAGGTCCGCTTCCAAGCAAACTTCAAATCCACATGTTCTCAAAGCAGTTAAGGCCCAGATTTAATCCTTCACTGCCTAACATAATCTGGTAGTGATCGATATTGGTCTTGGGAGGCATTTTGAACCACATCAAGCAAATTGACTTTCCCAATCAGTTGTTACCAAAAATCTGTCAAGATGGGACATAGAATGGTTGTTGTGGCCTCCCCTCCAATTCAAAGGCCCCCCTTGAAGAGGGATGTCTCTAAGCCCCATCTCATTAAGAACTTCTGCAAAACGCCTCATAGAATGGGAGAACTTGCCCACCATGTTCCTTTCATTAGGGGATAGGACCATATTGAAGTCTCCACCTATGCACCAGGGTCCCTCCCACAAGCCTTTCAACGACCCCAATTCTTCCCAAAACATTTCCCTTTTGCACCTCTCAACTGGGCCATAGACACCTATGAAGGGCCACTAAAAACCATCCTCCACGTTTTTAAACATGTAAGTAACATAAAAAAGGCCTATTTCAACCTCCACCAAGTCCAATTTTCTTTTATCCCAAAACATAAGTCCCTCTGCCTTCACAACCTTCCACTAAGAAAATCTACCCACCCCAAAACTGCGAGCACATGCCAAGGACATCTCTTGAATCTTGGTTTCTTGCAAGCATACCAAATCCACCCTCTGAGACCTAATAAAATCTCTAATGACATTCCTCTTGTCCTGATTGTTCGCTCCTCTAACATTCCACGAGAAAAGCTTTAGCTTCATTTTAACTTTAACAAAAAATTCTCCGTGTCTCTTCCTCCTCTATTTTGGCCCTTCTCGTTGTAGTTGGTAGTGCATTCCAACTTCCTTAACTCCCTCTCACATCTAGACTCTATAGGGTTCCCCTTCCTTTTATCTCTTGGCTGCTGAGACACCATTTTTCGTATCAGCTCCAAAATCTCCTCTTCAAAACCCACCGTTGGAACTCCTAGAAATTCACTAAATTTGATTAGGCAACTATCTTCCCAATTTTTGTACCCTAGACACTCTAGAAGTACGTAGGGTAGCTCCTTGCTCTGAGGCCTGAAACCCATGGTTTCGTGATCAACTTCCATAAGAGCACCTACCATTACCTCCCCACTCTCTTCCATCATCCAAACCACCCTCGCCTGCCCATCAGAGCTTCCATACCCAGCAAATCCCTAGACTTGAAGAGCCCCCAGTAAAAAGGGGCCGACCAAAGACAGAGAAGAGGGGAGAAGGATAGTTTTCTGAGGGGATAGTTTAATACCTTGAAATATTCGTGTGGCTTCTGAGCTCAGGGCTTCCCTCCCCGAGCCCAAGATCCGATTCCACTAGGGCCAAAGATCGACCAGCCGAATATCCTTCTTCTCCGGGACCTTGGCGAGAATATCCCATTAGTGGGTAGTCGGAAGACACATCCCACGGCCCATCTTCTCAAAAGCTCTCAAAGCTATAATTCCCCAACAGGCCAGTCCTATTTTCGTGAGCTTCCAGTAGGGGGCCCTGCTCTAGTCTTTATACTTTCCATAGATATTCACACATACATATTTTTCTCCGTAGAAAAAACCTCACAATACATGTTATGATATGATACATGATATGTCATATAACAACTATGGTGTTAGCTACTGTTGTTGTTTTTGTATGAATTTTGAAGAATTAGTTAATCAATTGCTAATTCATTCTGAAAAGGCAAGGGGTCTTTTGCATTTATTGAGTTATCTTTTTGGTTGTTCTTAGGCCCTTTATTTCTCTATCAAGATTTATAGGATAGCATGAGCTTTGTTGCAAAAGGAAAAGATTTGGGATGTCAAACCCTCTTGCTTGTTTTGGATTCTCCGCAAGAAAAAGAATTAAAGATACTTTTGATGGAATTCAATGTTTAGATCAGTTGTAAGGACCTTTGTGATTTGTACCTTTTCCCATGAGGCTCGCCTGCTTATTCAAGAGGGTCCTGGATCCTTGTTAGATTTTATCAACTGGGTGTATGTTAGTAACTTGGAGGGTGTTGTGTCCTCTTTTAAGGTATTTTTGTTTTTTGGCTCCCATTATATGCCTCCAGCAGTGTGCTTGTGGTGCACCCGCCTCAGTTAATTTGATGCCTTCACTATATTGCCTATCCTTAAAAAAATGGAGAAGCAGTAAACTAAGGCAATCTACCTTTTTAAGGCGCTTTTGTCCTTTTTCTTGGTACCAGCTGAGTAGGAGTACCAGTTGTTTGAATTGCTAATGTTTGGTGGAGCTTTGGCTGGCAATATGATATATTATACGATGATCTTGATTAGGCACTAGGGTAGATGTCCTCCTGGTGATGTGTTGTTGTGCTTCATCATGTATAAAGTGTCCGCATTCTTGCGGATAATCAATGTGCATCTTACATCACTATATTTTTTTGTTTCAGTCCGGGCATTATGTTATTGATTTTCAATAAAGCTACAAGTCATGTTCCTCTTAAGATTTTATCAATAGAAGATGGCACAGTCCTCAAAGACTTCAAACATCTACTTCATCGAAATAAGAAAGTGGACTTCATAGAACAGTTCAACGAAAAACTTCTTGTCAAGCAAGAAAATGAGAATCTTCAGATTCTTGATGTAAGCTTATCTTTATTATTTCTGGTGTCTCTCTTGCAGCCTTATTTGTTTATAGGCATCTGAATGTAACTGTCACTGTCTGTAGGTACGCAATTCTGACCACTTGAAAGAAGCAATGTCCGAGTTCATGACTTCTCTGTATTTATCTTTCTGTACGAGAATCAGTTGTTCCTAACATTCAGAAACAGAACAGTTGCTGTATGGAACTTCCGGGGAGAGCTTGTCACTTCATTTGAGGATCACCTGTTATGGTATCCAGATTGCAACACAAATAACATCTATATAACAAGTGATCAAGATCTTATTATTTCTTACTGCAAGGCTGATTCTAGTGATCACTGGACGGAAGGCAATGGTAAGTTCTTAAACTTATAACAAAATTATACATCCTAGAGGTGCAAACATTTAACTGCTAGATTTGGCATGGATCAATCTACCCAACTGGAATTCAACATGATCATAATTGGGTTTCGCAGGAAACTAGATATCCCCTGTCTACATAACCCGCCTTCAAGAAACCATTGCCTTTGTTTTAAAGGACAATTAAAATACTATGAGGCCCACGCTTGAATTCTCCCCTACAAAGGATGTCCTTAAATCTTCTCAATCCTCCCCGTCCTAATAGCTAAGCTTGACATAGGTTTTTTTTTTTTATCAAAGTAAGCCTCCCATCATTTGGTTAATTGTCTTTTCAAAATAGTCATACTTCTGTCAACTTTCTCTTCCACCATGTGCTAAACAAATTGAGAACTGTAAGGAGCACTTTGTGAGAGGTCCAAGTAATGGTGGTAAACTATCTATTCCCTACACTCTAGCTTATAAACGAGCTCTCCCACGTTTTCCACTCTCCTAAGAATTCACTCACTCTTCTCCTGGTTGATCTGCAATCTAGAACTACTTTGACGGTATGAAACTACAACTTATGTATCAATTAATTTGGTTGGCTTCACATAAAATGAGGATATTCTTAGCTAAAAAATGAGACTCTTCTATCCCTTTATTGCCTTTTCCTCCCATGTTGAGGCATGAAATAAAACCTCTTCCTTACCTTCTTCAACAGCCAACCAATAGTCTTCATTACTAAAATTGATAAAGTGAGAGAAGAGGTGTATTTTGTATCCAACCTCCTGCATCTTTGAAATGACCCAAAGAGAGTTCCATTCACTAGCACCAAAAATCTTCTTGTAGATGTCCACTATGCAATATTTAATCACTAATCCATTTGTAATCTACTTTTTCTTTGTGGGGATGAAATTGCGGGTTCAAGTTTCAAATTATTCTGCCAAATTCTATATTGAATCGAAAAGAAGATACACATAGTGGATGACTGTGTTAAAGGCATGATATTTATATTAAACTCAAATCCTACAAGTTTGAGCTTTAGGAGAGCTGGTCGCTTAACACAGACGTAAATGGCCTCACAGACGGTCCCAAGCTCAAGTCACCTTTTGCAATTTATTCCTCATTTGTCGATTTGAAAGCCCATGGAGGACTCCTAGCCCGAAGATCCGACGCCAACTCGCGCTTTGACCTCTAGGTCCCAGCCACATCTCCCGATGCGGCTGGTCTCTCGAATCCAAGTGGGCTTTGGCACCTCGGGTCCGGACCTCTCGGATCCACAACAAAGGTTCTTTCGAGAGCCCAACCTCGTGTGTCAGATCGGGCCTCGCCTTTGGGAGGAGTCTTCTTTGGGCCCTAAGGCTGGGCCTTTCATTGCCCCGTTGGACCTTGACCCATTTTCTCTGAAGAACCTTATATCCACGCTTCACGAGCCCACCTCGGGCCCTTGCTTAGATCTAGAAAATGACATGTACGAGAAATCTCTTCCTACTCCTCCTTCAAGGCCGACTTCGCTGAGGAGTTTGTTTTGGGGCCCGTCATTTTCGAGACCGTGAGTTTCCAGTCACTGCCATCTCTGCCACCGGAATGGTCCCCTGCAAGATTTTGTGAGGATTCCGAGACCGTGCCTCGAAAGGAGGACTCAATGATCAAGGCAAGCCACAACTCCAAGAAGCCTGGATTTCGGGAGCAGGTACCCAAGAGAGTGGTATGCATTTGGCGCTTGTCTCTAGATGCGGGCAAATCTGACTTGGAATCGGGAGCAAATTTGAGACTTTCAACAATTTTTCGCTTTTTCCCACCATTGGGATGGAGAAGGAGATCCTCAAATTCTTCTAGAATCTATGTTCCAAGAGGGAGAAGATTCTCAATAAGGAACATTTGGAGAACTCTAAGTTTGAAAGAGAGCTAAAAAGGCTTCATTTTTTGTCAACTACGAAAGGGGAAGTAGTTTTCGTGGCAAATCAAATTCCGCAAGGGGGGAAAATTGGTTTACCTATGAACTTAAGGCGATTTGCCACGGGAATATTCGAGGAGCAAATGATAGCTCCAAGAGGAAGGTGGTTAGCGCGCTCAAGGCCTCAAAATTGACCTTCGCCTCCTCTAGAGACCAAGATGCGCGACGTCGAATGCAATGAGGAGTCCGTACAGAAGACTCCTTGGTCAGAGGCCGGATGCCGCGGGTCCGCTTCTGAGGAGTGTTAGTGGTTTTGGATAAAGAAGTTCGAGTTGCTCGATAAGGAGGTGGGCCTTCGCCTCTAGATCTTAAACGTTGGATAACAGCTTTGCCTGGCTTGTTCTGGAGTCTATGGTCCTTTCTCTAGGGATGGCAGATCCCTCCTCTGGGAAGAACTGAGTGCCATTAGAGGGTTATGGGAGGATCCTTGGTGTATTGGGGGGGACTTCAATGTTATCCACTTTCCTCGGGAGCAAAGCGGCCGTGAAGATTCAATCGCTTCAACGTAGGCAATTTCTTTAGTTTATCGATGAGTTGAACCGATTGACTTCCGTAATTTCACTTAGAGCTGGGGTCTCCAAACCGTAACCTGCTCACCGATAGGTTTTTTGGTTTCCTAAGACTGATTGACCATATCATGGCAATGTGGTCTAAATTGGCTCAGGCCTACATATCCGATCATGTCTCTTCTGGATTGTGGGGGAATGAGTCGAGGGCTAACACCTTTCCGTTTCGAAAATATGTGGTTAAAAGCGGAGGGATTCTAGGACATGATGGAAGGTTGGTGGCAAGGGATGTCCTTTCGGGGATCAGCTAGTTACATTCTCTCCAGAAAACTTAAAAGAGGTCAAATCTTTGCTCAAGACATGGAATAGAGACTATTTTGGTAGGTTAGATCTTAATAAAAAGCCGACCCTCTCTCGGGTGAAGGATTGGGACCGTGTGGAGGAGGTTAGAGAGTTGACTGTGGAGGAGGTTGAGGCTAAGAAAGAGGCAAAAGACTCTTTCAAAAAGTGGGTTTCCTTGGAGGAAATCCACTTGAGGCAAAAATCTAGAGAAACTTGTCAAGGCAAATACAACACCGGTTTTTTTTTTCAATCGCATGGCCAACTCCCATTTTAGGAAGAACATCATAGCTCGTATCAAAATCAATGGTGATTGGATTACTGATGAGCTTGAGCTTAGAAAGGATTCCTCGACTTTAGGCATGTCTCTCCGATGATATAGCTGGAAAGCGCAGATAGACAGACGTTGCCTTTTTTCACTCCGAAGCCCCGAAGAGGCTAGTAGCTCGGAGTTGCCTTTTAGGGAGGAAGAGGTTTTCATTACTCTAAATGAAATGGATGGGGACAAAGCCCCGGGCCCTGATGGCTTCTCCATCAGCTTCTCCGCAAGCCTTCAAGTATTTTGTCAAAGGCGAAATCATAAAGATGTTTAGGGATTTCCATGCTAATGAGGCTTTTATTAAAAGTTTGAATGCCACTTTCCTTGTTTTTATCCCTAAGAAGGGAGATGCTGAGGATTTAAAGGATTTTAGGCCCTTAAGCCTTTTAGGGAGTTTGTATAAAATCTTGGCAAAGGTGCTGGCCAACCGTCTAAAAAAGGTGGTGGGGAAAGTTGTCTCAAAGGCCCAAAATGCTTTCTTGGAAGGGCGACAAATCACAAATGCTTCTCCTATTGCAAATGAGCTCATTGATCACTGACAAAAGCAAAAGGAGAAGGGTGTGATCTGCAAGCTTGACATAGAAAAAAGCTTCGACAAAGATAAATTGGCAATGATCTCAAGTGAAGATCATGCGTCGCATGGGTTTTGGCCCCAAATGGACAAGATGGATCTGGCAGTGTATCTCCATAGCTAGATTTTTGGTTTTGGTCAATGGGGTTCCAACAGGCTTCTTTCCTAGCTCAAAAGGTCTAAGGCAAGGAGACCCGCTGTCCCCTTACCTTTTCATTATGGGAATGGAGGTTTTGAGCATTCTCCTTAGGAAGAGCTATGACTAGGTGGCTTCATTTGGGTTGCAGACGCAAGGAAGGAGGGGGTCAAGCTTAAACACATTTCTCATCTCCTTATGTGGATGATACGATCGCTTTCTTTCGTAGCTTAAAGAGGATCAATCTCATATCTTGAAGCTGGGTCCTCCTTGTTTGAAGCCCTCAGGCTAAAAATCAATTCCCTAATAAGAATGAGTTTCATCCCATTGGCCGTGGAAAATCTAGATGCCCCTCGTTGTTGAACCTGGCTATCTACCTGGGCACCTCCAACCACTTATTTGGGCCGACCCTTGGGGGAGCCGCCCACAAGTCTCTGTATTATTCGGGGACATTGAGGAAAAAATGCACAAGAGATCGGGTCCCATGGAAAAGAAATTTGACCTCAAAAGGAGGGAGGATCAATTCTCGATAAAGAGCACTCCTCACAAATTCTACCTTCTATCAAATGTCCCTTGTCCGAATGTCGGGTGTCATGGTTAAAAGATTGGAAAAGCTGCAGAGATGTTTTCTTGGGTGGGCCCTTGAAAGGAAGGCTCACTTGGCTAAAATGGGATGTAGTCTGCTTTGAAAAGAGGCAGGACGATTTCAGGCTCCAAAGAAAGTCGACTCTTAAACAAAGTTTTACTTGGTAAATGGATTGGGAGGTTCGCTTGATAGGACTGCATTGAAAACTCTCATTAATTCCAAGTATGGTTTAGAGGGCTTGGATTGGTGCTCTAAGGAAGTCCGTGGGCCTTTGGGGTAGGCCTTTGGAAGGAGATTCTTAAAGAATCCAGCTGGGTTAAAGAGAATTGGAAATTCATTGTTGGCAATGGCACCAGGATAAGGTTCTGGTTGGATCCTTGGTGTGGAACCATTCCCTTTAGACACTCCTTTCCTATTCTTTTCGATTTAGTAGGTAACAAATTTGGTAGATCGTAAGGCATGTTTGGATCAAACCGCAGAAATCTGAATTGGAAATTTAAATTCTGGCCTTTAGAGACTTTAATGATCGCAAATGATTCTGGTCGTGGCCTTTCTTAATTACCTGTAGAAAGAAAGGGTCTCCTTTGAGTTAGACAAGATCTCTTGGAATGACCCAATAGGTTGTACTTTTTCTGTCAGTGAGGCCATCAAAGTGCTAAATCCGAGGGTAACTCCCCTGTTTCGCATTAAGGGCATTTGGGTGACATTGTGTTCCCACCAAAGCTACCTTTTTTTGCGTGGGAAGCAAACAGGGAGGTTTTGAACTTTGGACAAGCTCCAAAGAAGGGGGTGACACCTCCCTAATCGTTGCTATCTTTGTGGCTGTGATGAGGAATCCTCCCATCATATTTTGTTGCACTGTCCGATGGTAAGCTCACCTTTGGGATCTCTTTTTCTCCTTAGCCTGGGCTTTCTCGGTCTTTCCTAAATTTGTCAAGGATGCTCTACTTAGCTGGAAGGGTTCTTTTGTTGGACAAAAGGGAAGAAACACGTGGCCACAAGTTGAGGAGCTGGTGTGGTTTTGTTGGCTTGGCCCTTGGTTTTTTGGTTGGTTGGTTTTAGCCACAAAAGTATGGTCAGTCTTTTCCCTTCGGTTCCTTTGTATACCGTGTACCTCTAGGAACTCTTGTTCTGGAACTTTGTTCTTCTTTTGTTCAATATATCGCTTATCGATTAAAAAAGTCCACGAGACTCTATTTTATTTATTCGACTCTCCACGTATGGGAATGAGATTGCACATGAAGGAAACGTGGTTGCTACGATATTCATATTAAGAGTTTTGTCTTAGAATAGTACTTTTGAAATAAAAAAAATACCAATCTAGTACAAATTTAAAAAAATGCCCAAATTAGTGCTTAAAACCGTATTCACTAACTAAGGTTTTTAACTTGTAATTTTAAAATCGTGAAATTACTCAACTACGATTTTGACGAGGACAACTAGTTTGTAGATTGCTTTTCAAACATATACTAAATCTGTATTTTTTTAATTTTAAAAGTACTATTTTGGGACAAACTCCATATTAAACCCAAATCCTACACATTTGAGCTTTTAGGAGAGTTAGTCCTTTAATAGACTGAATTAACTATTCTCTCTCTCTCTCTTTCTTAGTTGATGCAGCTGGTTCTATCAATATCAGCAACATCTTGACAGGGAAATGCCTGGCCAAAATAAACTCTAGCGACGGCCAACCCAAGGTCGAGAAGAAGAGGAGGAGGAGTGGCGGCAGCTCCGGCAATATTAGAAGCACAGTTGCAGAGGCTTTGGAGGACATCACTGCTCTTTTCTATGACGAAGAACGAAACGAAATCTATACCGGTAACAAGAACGGTCTGGTTCATGTATGGTCCAACTGATACTGATGTCTCTTGTTTGCTTGAATTTTGATGATAACCCACAACCCCCACCCCCTCCATTTGCTGCTGGAGGGTGGCCATTCTAACCAGGCTTCCTTACCATACATAGAAGCTATAACTTGGGCGCCTACACTGTATCATGAAATGATCTGGCAGGTACCCCTCTCTCTCTCTCTTTCTCTCTCTCTCTCTGTGCGTGTGTTAGATTTGTCATTCAACCTTATGTTGATGTTCAATTTGGCTCATTGAGGCTGCCTGTGAGATAGAGATCTCTCTCTCTACCTCTCTCTCTCTATTAGATTTGTCATTCAACCATCTGTTGATGTTTAATTTGGCTCATTGAGGCTGCCTGTGAGATCTCTCTCTCTCTCTCTCTCTGTTAGATTTGTGATTCAACCTTTTGTTGATGTTCAATTTGGCTGGTTGAAGCTTGCCTGTGAGAGATGAGAGTGAATGTAGTATTAGGAGGAGATGTAACAAAGCATCTGTAGGAGGAGTTGGATCGTTTCTTTTGTTTGTATAATAATAGTTTGAATATCTCTGATTGTTTCTAATTCGTCACTGCTACCTTTCTCAAATTCAATGTGCTTTGATGTTCATCTTCTTCTTTTTTCTGGTATAATACTGAATATTTTTTGTTAGTTTGGGATATATTATATCAGGTTTTGATTCAATTGTTGGCTAAGATTAACTAAATTTTTTTAAAGAAAAAAAAAAAAAAACCCCTTTTATTTGTTAATGGTTTTGTTCAAAGAAGGTTTTATAATAACTTAAAGTGGAGGCAAATTAATAATAGACTGTTATAATAAAATAAAATAAAAAGTAATTTATGTAGTTTAGTTGTTTTATTAATGGGGGATATCTGGAGATTATCTCAGAATTTAAATATTAAAAAAATATATTGTTCTATTTATAGGAAACAAATAGAACAATATATTTCGTAGTTAAGAAAAGTATTTGCAATGTTGATTCTAATGTTTGACGGTCATACTTTCTAAGAGATGTTTAAAAACTTGGTTTTGATGATTATTGTGGTTCTTCATTTAATGCATTATGTAGGTTTTCTTGTTTGTAGTTTACTAAGTAGAGAAGCTCTGTTTTTTTTTTTTTTTTTCTTTCTGGTGGATGAATTTTGAGTTAGTTTGGCATATATTATCAGGTTTTAACTAATTGTAGTCTAAGATTTAACTAAATTTTTGAAGAAAAAAACCTCGTTTGTTTTGTTAAAATACATAACATAAAAAACCAATAAAATATTAATTCAAAGAAGGTTTTATAATAACTAACATAAATTGGAAGCAAATGTAATTTATGTTAAAAGCAATGGATAATGTTTTCAGGACTCGGAACGATAGGATATTGCAAAAATTAGTAATATCGTAATCAGTAACTGTGATATTAGCTTAAAAAAATTTCAAAACATTTGTAATTCAACAAAAGCGACAATGAATTATTTTAAAAAAAAGTTAATGTCGCAATCAATGATTGTAGTATTCACTTAAAAAAAAATGTTCTATGCCACATATCCAATGACTGACATTATCAAGATGACACTCGTGTGATATTTCATTTTTCAAACTATTTTAATAATTTAAAAAAAAAAAAAACTAAATTCATCCAAAGATCGTTAAAATAAGCATAAATATAGACAAAAAGACATTCCCTCACTAAGCAAAGCTTATGCCATAATCAGAACAAAAGTTCGAAAAATACAAAGACCCAGACTACCCTACCATCTTAGTTACCATATGAGATAAAGCACCTCCTTGACTAGGTGCTATTGTCAATCTCCTACTTGGTCTATAAACAATTCAAAGATGGTTTCAATTACAGAATAAATTAATAAATAAACAATAATATTTACAAACCATAATAAAAAGGTGATGAAAGATTACAGACGATGATAATTAAGGAGTTATGTAATGTAAGTATAAATCAAAGGAAAATTTTAGTTACATATGGGGAATATAAAATGCCAATCTAATACGCTTTTTTTTAAATAATGTTCTAAACTTTAAACTTAAAATCGAATCAACTACTGCATTTATTTATCGCACTAATTTAAGCATTTTTAAAAAAAAAACATATTAGATTGGTATTATTATTATTGTTTAAATGTATTATTTTGAGACAAAACTCGTAGCTATTAGCGGACACGAAGAATAGGGTTTTTGGGTTTGGAATGGAAATCAGTGGATGGGTAATTGGGGGGGTTTAGATTTTAGGGGTTTAATAATCTGAAAAGAGCAAAGCAAATTTTCATCGACAATCATATATTCTGCGTTGTTGAATTCTCCACACAGTAGTTTGAGCTGAGAATATTGTCACCAGCTGCCTATCTGCAAAACTTCGTACCCATCTTCCACTACCTGAAAGTTCCCATTTCAAACACAAACAACTATGGTGTTCCATTTATTCTGCAGTTCCACCAAACGCATGGTTCCAATAAAGATAAGGGGTAACCGTTTAAAAGGGACAAAAAGCAAAAAAACAAAAAAAAAAATTGTAAATCTAACCCCTTTTCTTAAAACCGATAAATTAATTATATTTTTACATCATTTAACAAATTTATGCCTCTAACCACTATACAAATACGCTTAACCCTTTAAGCTCGTTCAAATATAATCAATGAATCATGTCTAAACTCAATAATTGTGAATTCATCAGATCTATTATCAAGGAGTAGAAGTTGTATTAAAACCCGACTCGACGCCTTCAAATTCATTGTCTAAATGTTAACTTTAACGATATTAAAGTCCAATACGATAAAAAGGTTAGATTGTAATATTTTTTGAGGCCAACACATTAAAGTAATTTTATCTAAAACGAGGATATTTTAATGTTATAAAATGAAGGGTTTAGTTTTATCTGCAAGGGTGAGAATATTATAAGTCCACCCTTTAGACACATTAAGATAAATCCAAACTAATGTTATAAAACTAATGTCTAAAGGGTGAGAATATTGTCACCAGCTGCCTATCTGCAAAAAACTCGTACCCATCTTCCACTACCTGAAAGTTCCATTTCAAACACAAACAACCATAAAAGTTCCATTTATTTGCAAAGCTAATCTTGAAAATGTGTCGATTCCAATAAAGATAAGGGGTAACCTCTTTTCTTAAATTGTAAATCTAACCCATTTTCTTAAAACCCGAAAATTAATGATAATTTACATCATTTTGACAAATTTACCCCTCTAACCACTATACAAACATGGACTTAACCCTTTTAAGCTGCTCAAATATAACTTTAACAAATCTGCTGTTCAAACTAAATGAATCAGAATTACTATACATATTATAAACCTAAATCGACTTTTCAAATTTATCGATTTTAACCAAAAATCCAATATATATGTAGCTTGCCAGATTTAATATTTTTATGCTAACACATTAAGTGTAATTTTCATTTCAAAGCTTATGTGCGATATTTTAACGTTATAAAAGTAAAGAGACAATAGAATAACTTTTGTTTTTATCCCTTTTAAACTAATTTCTCTAAAGATAAATCTCCTATATGATAACTAAATCGCTATCATCATTTTATCCCAGCCCGACATTATAACTAAATCTTCAAAGACATTTTTGTCCAAAAGTGTCTTAAAGATATCGACTTTTCCACAAAAATGTCCCAATGTGCATAAGATGTCATTATCATGTGGGATTTAATCAAATCATCTTCACACTTTTAAGGACATTTTTGTCCGAAATGATGACATTTCAGATACCACTTTTGTAAGAGGTCATTTTTGTAATTTTCTTTCTTACAAGGATTTGATCTTAGTATAATTTTTTTTTTGTAAGGGAAGACTGATTAAAAAGGGAAAATCTGAAGATGATTTAAGGTCAGGGCAATACCATTAGGATTTATCTTTACATTTTAAGAACATTTTTTCATTCTACAAGTTTTTTTTTTTTGAATAACACTTAATCTTTTTTAATATTGAAAGTACTCACTAAAAATCGCATTATATAGACTAGAGAACTCAAAGAGAGGGAAAGACAAAATGCCCATATAGGTATTTATCATCATGTGAGGATGGAATGGTAATTCAAGCCACCCACCCCATTTGGGACGGGTATGAGAATAAGGCTAATCGGGTTTGGGACGAGTTTGGAAAGCTTTTCAAAAACCCGGGTGGACCACAAGATTTAGTTATCGTGTCGGATTTATCTTACACTTTCACTGGGCCATTTTGCTTCAAATGTTACTTTATAAAAGGTCAGCCCTTGTAAATATTTTTTATGTTTGTCCCTCTTTAACCCTTATCTCTATTTTAAAAAGCAATTTTCACGTTGAAAGTATCTACTAAACAAGAAATGTTTGGTTAAGCATTCTCAAATAAGTTAAAGCTGTAAATTAATCCTTCCCATGTTTTTTCTAAAAATGACTCATTATGGACAAAAATGTTATTTACCATATTCACATGTGCTTCAGAAGACATGTTGCTTTCAAGAATAATAAAGGTATTTTTATCAAAATGATTTAAAAATTGACGAAGGGTTGGATTTCTGACATTTATGGCCCGTTTGTTTACAGTTTTTTAGAATTGATTCTTAAAAGCAAGAAAAACAAGAAAAATATGTTTGGTTTACGGTTTGTTTTTATTTTTGAAAAACATAAAAAACACAACAAAAAAAAAAACACTTAGGAAGCGTTCGTTTTTTTACTAAATGCTGAATAGAACAATGCTTAATAATACTTAATAAGATAAGATTAAGTGCTTTGCTTTTTATATAATTAAATTAACATCTGAATTATATCAAGAAAGCTATTTGTTTAATTTTATTCTTCCATATGAATGAAAATATTATATAATATAAGGGCAACATCTTAACATATTAATAAAAATGATAAAATTATTATTATCATTGTTAAAATAAATATTATATTTATCTCTTATATAATTAAAATAGAATATGTAAAATTAATAATTAAAAAAAATAGATTAATTCCGGACATATTGTTTTTAAAAAATATTCCTTGTGATTTTAAAATATTATTTTTTTCTTTTAAAATTTACTTTTCTAAATAGAAAAAGCCAATATTTTAGTTTTATATTAAGAAAAATTTTTAAATTCAAAGCCAAATAAAAACAACCATCAAATTCCGAAAAATAAATTGTTTAAGAAAACAAAAAACACAATTTTGATATTTTCTCGTGTTTTTTAAAACTGTTTCACAACAATTTAAAAAACCGTGAACTAAAGCCCCTTAATTTCAAAATAAGGAAAATTTAAAATACACGCTTGGTTTCCTCGACACAAAAAACACTAAATTTAAAAAATACACATAGATGGAACAAAAGAACAAAAATACAAAATTTTGAGAAACACATGTTTGGTTTCCCCGATTGGTTTTTATTTTCTCAAAACAAAAAAAAACAACTAAATTTTAGGTAGCTTTAGGTTTTCAAAAACTGTTTAAAAAAACAGCTTTCAAAAAACAATAACTTTTCAAAAGTTTTCATCCGGATCACCCTAAAAACAATGTAAAATAGACTAGAGGAATCAATGAAAAAAAAATAGAGAAGGGGTAGAGTAGGGCTTATAAAATTTGACACAACACGTGAACACGATAAAGCAACTCCAACACGGCTTTTACGGTTTTTATCAGCATAATCACGTTTCAGCTTATATTTCATAACCCGTCTATCACGCTTTATAAATGTCATGACTGGTATATAATAAGTCGTACTCAATTCGACTAATACGTTTAATTATTATATTAATTAATTAACATATTTACTGTTATTTATGTAAAATATGGATTATTAATTATAATTCATATTAATTTAACAATTAAATTAATGGTTCATATTCAGGTCGACTACCTAACACGAATAATAATCGACTGGAATAAGCAATGGTCATCGACACGCTTATTATTCGCGTCATTATCGACGAACGCTGACACGATCTATACATTAACACAAAACAAACACCACCCATCAACACAAATTGTCACCCCTAAGGTGGAGAGAGAAACCAATCAGGTGGGTAAGTTTGTTTAGCGCTGATTACTCTCTTCAAAAAATAGCGAAATGTTAAAACATTTTGATTTTGACACAAAAAAAACACTAAATTTAATGCTCATAAACATTTTGAAAAAGAACAAAAAACATACAAAAATAGACCAAACATGTTTGGTTTCAATTTATTTTTTACTTTAAAACAAAACATTAAATATATATATATATATATATATATATATATATATATATATATATATATATATATATATATATATATTAAATTTAAAGAATAAATAGTTAATTTTTAAAACACCATTTATATGTTTTATGTATTTTCAAAAACTGTTATTTAAAACAATTTTCAAAAACATGAACTTTTCAAAACATCCTTTAATCCAATCACCCTGAAAACAATGTAAAATAGACTAGAGGAATCAATGAAAAAGAGAGAAAGAGAGAGAGAAGTGGCAGAGAGAGAAGGGGCAGAGAGAGAAACCGAAATTAAGGGTCAGTTTGTTTACCTTTTTTGAACACTTTTGGATTATCAAAAACAAAAAAAACCATGTTTGGTTTCGGCACAAAAAAAACATTAAATTTAATGCACATAGAAACATTTTGAAAAAGAACAAAAATAGAGAAAACATGTTTGGTCCCCATTTATTTTTATTTCTCAAAAACAAAAAAACATGAAAAAAAAATTCTAAATTTAAAGAATAAAGAAGAGTTTCCATAAAAACATCTTTTAGGTTTATTCGTTTTCAAAAACTGTTCTTTAAAACAGTTTTCAAAAATATGAACTTTTCAAAACATCCTTTAATCCAATCACCCTGAAAACAACGTAAAATAGACTAGAGGAATCAATGAAAAAAGAGAGAGAAACCGAAATTTAGGGTCAGTTTGTTTACCTTTTTTGAACTGTTTTGGATTATCAAAAACAAAAAAACAAAGAAATACGTTGGTTTCGACAAAAAAACTAAATTTAATGCACATATAAACATTTTAAAAAAGAACAAAAATAGAGAAAACATATTTGGTTTTGATTTATTTTTATTTCTCAAAAACAAAAAAACATAAAAAAATAAAAATAAAAAAATACTGAATTTAGCACAAAAGCCCAAAAACACTTTTTAGGTGTATTTTTTGTTTTCAAAAACTGTTCCTTAAGTAAAACATTTTTCAAAAACAGTAACTTTTCAAATCATCCAATCACCCCAAAAACAGTGTAAAATAGACTAGAGGAATCAATGAAGAAAAGAAGAGAGAGAGAGAAAGAAAGAGAGAGAGAGAAACCGACCTGGTGTGCCCTACAAATGAGATCAAGATCATGCTTCTTCAAGAACTCGCTGACCTTATCCGCCCCAAACGTATACGAAACCCCTATCATTATCCCCCACCCTTCACATCCCTATCCGGATCCGCCCACAGCAGATCGCACAGCAGCCCCTGATCCGGCACATCCAACGGCCTCTCTATCGCCCTTATCTGATCCAGCCTCTCTATCTCCGGCGACAATCCGCCGTGCATACACAGTATCTTCTCCTCTATCACCGCCGCCACCGGCAGGCAGTTGAAGCAGTCCGTGAAGATCCGCCATAGCCGGACGCTGTATCGGCGCTTGCATTCGTCGTAGAAGCCGTAGATCCTGTTGATGGAGGCGCATTCGTGGTTCCCCGGAGCATGTGGAAGCGATCCGGATACTTGATTTTGTAGCAGAGGAGGAGGGAGATCGTCTCTATGCTCTGTTTTCCTCTGTCGACGTAGTCTCCGAGGAGGAGGTAGTTCGAGTCCGGCGGAAACCCTCCGTATTCGAATAGTCGGAGGAGATCCGAGTATTGCCCATGGATGTCTTCTCGTTAAAAAAACATTAAATTATGAAATATTTTTGGCTATCAAATCCTCAAATAACCAAATCTCTTTTGTTTTTTTTGTTTTTTTTTTTTTCTGTTTTTGAAAAGTAGCCTATTTTGAAATATTTTTTTTCTGTTTTTTGTTTTTCTGTTTTTTTTGTTTCTGTTTTTTTTAAAGGGTCTTTTAATCTAATCACCTTTAAATTGAGCACTTATGGTCATAATATGTTTTTTGGGGCTCCGATTATGTGACATGGAATACGCTTTGAGCTTCGATCACACTCTGGACTAATCCTCGCATGAACCGAAGGACCAAGACAAGAAATAATGGCGCATCAGGAAATGGCTTAATCTTAATACAGTATTTAAACAAGGACATTTATACGTAATGCCACAAGTGGTTCTAAACCTCTTATCAAACTTTGTTTTATGCCCCTAACCCCTGTGCGTATTAGTGGACCGATATTGGTGGTAAAGTTCTACCAACATGACATTTTCAAAGTTGAACTCCGATATCAAGTTAAGTTACAGATCGCAATAATTCCACCTACATATTCGACGGTTTTCAATATAATCTATTTTTTCGTTGCACCATAGCGCCATTCCCGAAATGAATCCACGCACGCACACACAACCATCCATAGCATGACTGGAGTATAATTCACAAGAAATGGTGAAAACTCTACCACGTAACCCAACTACATTCTCGTGATTCGAACACCTAAATTATTTGACAAATCCAGGAGAGACCCGACCAATCCAAGCATCTCACCTCCAAGACATCTCGATGGTTTCAATATAATTTATTCTCGGGTCGGGATCACAGTCCCTACGATCCTTGCAAACACCATATCACATCCAAACTAATCTTCATACGAATCAGGAAGGACTACAAGGACGATAAAACTCTACCATATAAAACATCAGATTCTACTACTCCCACCTGGGGATGTTCGATATTTTCAACATAATTTATTTTTTTGGTTAGATTGATATCCCGAGCAAGCTCGTGCATAGACGATATCTTTAAGTCATATCACACCCAGACTAATTCTCATACAAGTTTCAGTAAGGAAGGACCACTTGCATCAAGAAAGCTCTACCATAAAACACAACTGCATTCCCAAGAACAGGAAAGAAGGGACTACAAGGACGCTAAAACTCTACCATATAACACATTTGCATTCCCATGACTCGAACCCGAGACAACTGACAAATATACGAGAAACCACAAACATCTCGCCTAGATGTTCGGTGGTATTCAATATAATTTATTTTTTTGGTTAGATCGATGTCCCGACGGGCCCATGCATGGACGAAAAATACCTTTAAGTCATACCACACACAGACTAATCCTCATATCAGCTAGAAAGGAAGGACCACAAGAACAATAAAATCTCTATCATAAACACAACCGTATCTCTAAGAACAGAAGGAAGGGACTACAAGGACGCTTAAACTCTACCATATAACACATCTCAAGATCCCACGACTAACCCGAGACAACTGACAAATATACAAGAAACCACAAACATCTCGCCTAGATGTTCAGTGGTTTTCAATATAATTTATTTTTTTGGTTAAATAGATGTCCCGAGCTAGCCCATGCATAGACGAAAAATACTTTTAAGTCATACCACACACAGACTAATCCTCATACAAGCTAGGAAGGAACTAGGAAGGACCACAAGAACAATAAAACTCTATCATAAAACACAACTACATTCTTAAGAACATGAAGGAAAGGACTACAAAGACGCTAAAACTCTACCATATACCACATCTAAATTCTCATGAACAAATATACAAGAAACCACAAACATCTCACCTAAATGTTCGGTGGTTTTCAATATAATTTATCTTTTTGGTTAGATCGGTGTCTCAAGTGGACCCGTACATAGACAAAAGATACTTTTAAGTCATACCACACAATGCATTAATTCTCATATCGCCCAGAAGTTGCGACCACGAGAACAATAAAATTCTACCATAAAACACAACCGCATTCCCAAGAACAGGAAGGAAGGGACTACAAGGACGCTAAAACTCTACCATATAACACATCTACATTCCCATGACTCGAACCCGAGACAACTAACAAATATACAAGAAACCACAAACATCTCACCTAGATGTTCGGTGGTTTTCAATATAATTTATCTTTTTGGTTAGATCGATGTCCCGGCGGGCCCATGTATGGACGAAAAATACCTTTAAGTCATACCACACAAAGACTAATCCTCATACAAGCTAGAAAGAAAGGACCACAAGAACAGTAAAACTCTACCATAAAACACAATTGCATTCCCAAGAACAAGAAAGAATGGACTACAAGGACACTAAAACTCTACCATATAACACATTTGCATTCCCATGACTCGAACCCGAGACAACTGACAAATATACAAGAAAACCACAAACATCTCGCCTAGATGTCTCTGGTTTTCAATATAATTTATTTTTTGGTTAAATCTGTCCCGAGCGGGCCTACGATAGACAAAAAAATACCTTAAGTCATACCCACAATGTACAAATCCTCATATCATCTAGAAAGGAAGGACCACAAGAACAATAAAACTCTACCATAAAACACAATCGCATTCCCAAGAACAGGAAGGAAGGGACTACAAGGAATACAGCTTTGAGCTGGATCACACTCGGACTAATCCTCGTATGAACCGAGAGGGACCAAGACAGTAAATAATGGCAGACCGTGGAAATGGCTTGAGGGGGTAATAGTTGAGTATTTAGTTCGAAGGACATTTATATGTAATGTGGTCAAGGGTTCGAAACCCCTTATTGAAACTTTGTTTTGATGCCCCAACCCCCCTAGGCAGAGATAGTGGGACCGATATTGGTGGTAAAGTTTTACCACAAAATACGATTGTATTTTCAGGCGTCGAACTCGATATTGGTTAAGTTAGAAGAGATCGCAATAATCTCACCTACATATTCGATGGTTTTCAATATAATCTATTTTTTTGGTTAGATCATAAGGTGTCCTGAGCGAATCCATGCACGCACACACAAACTAATCCATATACGATTCGAGAGGGACCACAAGAGCGGTAAAACTCTACCACAGAACCCAACTACATTCTCAGGATTCGAACACGAAATTATTGATTAAACTAGGAGAGACCCGACCCAATCCAAGCATCTCACCTACATCTTCGATGGTTTTCAATATAATTTATTCTTTTGGTCAGATCATAAGGTGTCCTCAGCGATCCCGTGCAAACACCATATCACATCCAAACTAATCATCATACGAATCAGGAGGGATTATAAGGACGCTAAAACTCTACCATATAAAACATCTGTATTCCCATGACTCTCACCTAGATGTTCGATGGTTTTCAATATAATTTATTTTTTTGGTTAGATTGATATCCCGAGCAAGCTCGTGCATAGACGATATCTTTAAGTCATATCACACCCAGACTAATCCTCATACAAGCTAGGAATGAAGGACCACGAGAACAGTAAAGTTCTACCATAAAACACAACTGCATTCTCAAGAACATGAAGGAAGGGACTACAAGGACGCCAAAACTCTACCATATAACACATCTGCATTTCCTACGACTGAACCCAGACAACTCCATTAAATATAAGAAACCACAAACATCTCGCCAGATGTTCATGGTTTTCAATATAATTTATTTTTTTGCAGGGATCGGCTGTCTCAAGCTGACCCGCACATGTATTTAAAAGATACCTTTAAGTCATACCACACACAGACTAATCCTCATACAAGCTAGGAAAGAAGGACCACAAGTACAGTAAAGCTCTACCATAAAACACAACTGCATTCCCAAGAACAGGAAAGAAGGGACTACAAGGACGCTAAAACTCTACCATATAACACATTTGCATTCTACGACTAACCCGAGACAATCGACAATATACGAAACCACAAACATCTCGCTTAGATGTCTCAGGGTTTTCAATATAATTTATTTTGGTTAGGATCGATGTCTACCCGCCCATGCATGGACGAAAAATACCTTTAAGTCATACCACACACAGACTAATCCTCATATCAGCTAGAAAGGAAGGACCACAAGAACAATAAAACTCTATCATAAAACACAACCGCATTCCCAAGAACAGGAAGGAAGGGACTACAAGGACGCTAAAACTCTACCATATAACACATCTGCATTCCCATGACTCGAACCCGAGACAACTGACAAATATACAAGAAACCACAAACATCTCGCCTAGATGTTCAGTGGTTTTCAATATAATTTATTTTTTTGGTTAAATAGATGTCCCGAGCTAGCCCATGCATAGACAAAAACATTTTGCTTCATACCACACACAAACTAACTTATACAAAGCTCTGTAATGAATCAGAAGGACCACAGTTAACAATAAACTCTATCATAAAACACAACTACATTCTTAAGAACATGAAGGAAAGGACTACAAAGACGCTAAAACTCTACCATATACCACATCTAAATTCTCATGACTCGAACTCGAGACAACTAACAAATATACAAGAAACCACAAACATCTCACCTAAATGTTCGGTGGTTTTCAATATAATTTATCTTTTTGGTTAGATCGGTGTCTCAAGTGGACCCGTACATAGACAAAAGATACTTTTAAGTCATACCACACACAGACTAATTCTCATATCAGCTAGAAAGGAAGGACCACAAGAACAATAAAACTCTACCATAAAACACAACCGCATTCCCAAGAACAGGAAGGAAGGGACTACAAGGACGCTAAAACTCTACCATATAACACATCTACATTCCCATGACTCGAACCCGAGACAACTAACAATATAGCTGGGAAGAAAACCACAAACATCTCACCTAGATGTTCGGTGGTTTTCAATATAATTTATCTTTTTGGTTAGATCGATGTCTCGGCGGGCCCATGCATAGACAAAAAATACCTTTAAGTCATACCACACACAGACAAATCCTCATATCATCTAGAAAGGAAGGACCACAAGAACAATAAAACTCTACCATAAAACACAATCGCATTCCCAAGAACAGGAAGGAAGGGACTACAAGGACGCTAAAACTCTACCATATAACACATTTACATTCCCATGACTCGAACCCGAGACAACTAACAAATATACAAGAAACCACAAACATCTCGCCTAGATGTTCGGTGGTTTTCAATATAATTTATTTTTTTGGTTAGATCGATGTCCCGAGCAGGCCCTTGCATAGACAAAAGATACTTTTAAGTCATACCACACCCAGACTAATCATCATACAAGCTAGGAAGGAAAGACCACAAGAACAATAAAGCTCTACTATAAAACACAACTGCATTCCCATGAACAGGAAGAAAGGGACTACAAGGACGCTAAAACGCTACCACATAACACATCTGCATTCCCATGACTCGAACCCAAGACAACCCGATTAAGAAAACCACAAACATCTCGTCTAGATGTTCGTGGTTTTCGGCTATAATTTTATCTTTTGGTTAGATCAAGTCCCAGTGTGCCCATGGCTAGACGAAAGATACCTTTAAGTCATACCATACCCAGACTAATCCTCATACCAGCTAGAAAGGAAGGACTACAAGCACGTGCAGAAAAGCTCTACCATAAACACAACCATTCTAAGGTCAAATCCTCGGGACTACGACCAATTTGCAAATAAATATATTTAATGATATTAACTAAGAGTAAAAAAATTAGAAGAAATTACCACAAACATTAAGGAGCTCCTAATTCCAAGAGATTAGGCTTGGCAAGGAAGACATCCTTGGCTGTAATACAAAGCTGGCGGATCTCAGCCTCTTCTATCTGTATTATTTTTCCTCTGCATTTTCTTCCTTCCAATAGCCTCTCTATCAGACCATCCAACCCTTCCATTCCCACTTCTCTAATTTCTTCTCCCTCAGTTTTTTTTTTTTTTTTTTTTTATCTTTTCAAATTATCTATGCTATTTAGGAGGACGAATTAGAAAAGAAAAGAAAAGAAAATCCAGTTTTCTGTTTTGGTTTCTAAGAAAAGAAAGGAAAAAAAAGGTTGTGGGGTTTGCATGACAGAAGAAGGAAAGAAGAATTGAAGGAATAGAAGATATATTTGGGATAAATGAGGACCACTATTTTGTTTTTTTTTTACTTTTTTTACCTATTCAGTTGGGTAAATCCAATGGATGGTTACTTTTTTACCTATATGAGAGTTGGTTAATTAGAGACCTGTTCCAGCCGTAGCTGCCTACTTGAGGATTAATTTTTGTAATTGAAATTTAAAGGAATTTAATTTAATTCTGTTTTTTTTATAAAGTGATAGATCTAAGATAAAAGAGTAAAACACATGGCATCAAAGATAACACCCTATAAAGTCTATACTGATACATCAACAACATCTACATCAGTTTTCTAAAGAGTGTTCATATTTTTGACCTACTTAGGTCTATTTGTCAATGCCCTAAGGTGCAAAACATTAAAATACATGTTGTTTATAAAATGAAACGTTTCTTGAATAAGATTTACTTTTTGTTGTTTTTATTCATAAAAATTATCCATCAGTCACTTTTCAACTATTGTTTAAGATACTTCTGAGTCTTATTCAAAACAAATGAGAACACAATGAAATCAGTTCATGTTCTTAATCCAATCACACTTCTCAATTCATAAATTATTTTAACCAATATAGTTTAATTCATGCTTAACATAATGAACAACGAAAAATTCTAAATATATATCTCATTATTAAAGATATCATCATAAAATAAAATAACAACAAATTTTTATTTTATAAATATTTGAACCCAATCATGTCAAAAATATTATATGGGTCACAAGAGAATAAAAACGAACTCGCTCCATTTTCTCAAGAACAAAGCTATGATTTTTGAAGAAAAATTAAATGTCCATCCATTTTCTTCATCGTGATTGATCCAAAACTAATTAACAACACTATTCTAGTACCTGGTCGGCCTGCCAATCCAACCCAACCAAACTACTGACAGACTTTGATATATATAGTGCAAACTTTTTTATATTCTCTTATTATTTATTTTTTCATAATCCCTACCACCATATGGTTACAATATTTTATTTTATTTTATTTTTATTCTTACATTATAAACTTATAATATTTTAAATCAAATATTAATTTTAAATGAAAGAAGTAAAATAATATTATTTAAAATTTAAAATTATAATATATAATATTTTGAATCTCTCATTCACATAATATTTATAATAATAAATAAAACAAATAAATAATCTCTTAACATAATAATATTCGACAATATATTAAATATAACATATTTAATTTAATAATTACTAATCCATTTGATTTTAATCTACCTTAATTAAGATATGAATCATTTCTCATCATCTATATAATTAAAATATGAAAATTTTTAATTGAACCGATATTTTTGTAAAAATTTCCACCGATATTTACCGATATTTCCGATATTTCCGTTAAATCCAATTACCGATATATCCGTGTTTACCGATATTTTGATCCTTGTACATAACTAAACAAAATAGGGTGATTGCAAAACACAGTTTACTAATAAAATCATGTCCCAGCACTTCTAAGAAAAAATTCCTCAAATAATTTACGCTTTCAAAAATACGTCCAAATCCAACTTTGTCACATCACCAAAATCGTAATTGGTGACTACAATTTAAAAAAAAAATTAAACCATAGTTACAAACCACAGTTTCAAACCATAGTCATCAACTACGGTTTTAATTATGTGGTTAAAAGAAACTAATTTGGGCATTAAAACACAAATTACTTCGAGATTTTTTTTTGAAAAAACAATTATGACTGAAGGATATAAATAAAGAGGTAAATTTTACAGATTTATTAATACAAGATAGTACATAAACTAAAGACAAAAGGAGAAGAAACAAAATACAACGAAAGGAAACGGAGATTATACTGCTCGTATACCACAATCTCTTATACAGAACACATTCTCCAAGTATTGCCAGACCAGACAACTGGCCCGCTTCCAAGGTACAACGGTCTTATTTGACTAACGGCATCAACACACACCCATTTTGTAGTCACTCTCAAGGTGCAAGACATGGAAAAAAAATATTCTGTGATAAAATAGATAACATCCCAGGAAAATGGGAGTCAGGCCACTTGGAAAGCTGGGATTACATTTTCTTCCCAAGAGTTATCCAACCTTCATTATCATTTTTTGGTCTTTTCGCGAATTTTATGACTTACTATTATTTGACTGGCCGACACACAATAATCGTCGACAAGATAAATGAAGTATTAAGACAGTTGCTTCCTCTTCAAAAGAGGGATATCATCGAAATTTTCTCCTTTATCCTAAAGATTCTAAGAAAGTTTTTATATTAGTTAGTAATCTAATTGTCCAATCAAATTCTTCCCAATCACATAATTCTTCCATATGATATTGAATGTGATTTTCTGTTAGATTTATAATTGTTTAGTAATTTAATTTATTTTCTTTAACCCAAGAATCATCACCTACCCTTAATTTATTCAAATTCCAAATTTCCTTTTCAAATTTTTAAAATCTGCTCCCAAATTTCAAAATTCAAATTTCTCATTTTCTAAAATCTAATTTTAAAATCCAAGTCCTCAAAATTTCAAAATCAAAAGCCCTAATTTAAAAATTCAACACCCCTAATTTCTAATTTCAAAATTTCAAGCTTTCCACTCTTAAAATTATCAATTCTAAATTCAAAATTCAAGTACCCTAATTTCAAAATCCAATCAACACACACCCATTTTGTAATCACTCCCGATGAACTGACTATATCCGTATCTCTATCGATGTCTAAAAAAATCAAACTAAAGATGTTTTTTTTCTGCCAACTATTTCAAGATCAACAGAAGAAAAAGAATAAATATACGAAAATGGAATTTAAAAAGATTTAATTCTATTTTAAAGTTCCAAAAAAATAAACAAACGTTTCATGAATCTAATTTCATTCAAACAGATAAAATCCAACACATTTATATGACAAAAAAGTTCAGATCACCAAGCTGATGACATGACTTTCATTCATAAGAACAGAGACTGAAACAAGCATCCAACAAACAAAACAAACAAACAAAGCCTGTTCTTAAAGTATTGAAAACAAACATGACAGCAATATCTCCTAGAGATTATATTTATTTCATACAATAAGATTAGAAACATAACTACTAATTTCAGAATTGAGATTTGTCCAGGCTGTTTCAAGTAGGATGATCCAGCTGCTTTGGCTGAGATTCTTTCAGCTGGGTCATATTTAAGCATTTTCTGCAATATCCAAACATCACAATGATCTGTTAGAGACATTCACAAATAACACTATTGTATGTTCATTATGCCTAAATTTCATGTGGTAAAAGTCATTAGAAGAGTTACACAGTGATAGGTAGGGGTCTCGGTTTGAGACTAACAGAAACCATGCTATATAAGAAGTTTGGATTCTAACTATATCATCCATAAACAAAAAACAATGCATTTTCTGAATTGTAGAAATGAGAATGACAATATTGTGCAAATATTTTACATTAATGTCCTCCTCCTGTAGTCTATTATTAATTTTACCTTCTTCCCCCAAAAGAACAATCACTATCAATTGTTATCTTCAGTATAAAAGAAATGAGTTTTAGACCACAATAATTTGTTTGAAAAAAAAAAATATTAAATTAGTTTGGAAGCCAAAATAATTACTTGTAAGTAGTGCGCAATGTTGTTACATGACAGAGCAAGAATTGATTTATGAAATTCTCAAATGCCGCTGTCCATGAGCATGGCAATTGGGTTTAAAACTTTCGAATGACTCAAATGGCGCTGGAAAATTTTCAAATGCCGCTGTCCATGTTGTCATAAGTGCAGTTCAAACACAACTCACAGCACCCATAAACAGAGAGGAAAACCCAATTCACAGAGTTTGTCATAACTTATAAGTCAATATCATTCAGTAGACCAAGAAAAAAAGGCAAATGATTTAAAGAGATCACAGCCCACTGATTTCTCTATACATCCACCCTCTTCTTTTTTTTTTCCCAATAAAATTATAATTTTAAAAATAGCAAATCTACCTTTTTCAACCCTAAGCACCTATTTTCTTTATAATTAAATTTAACTGAAATAAAAGAGGCGCAGAAATGGCATGCCGCCGTTCCCGACGGCAAACGGTGACCGACGGTCAAGCCGTGGCCAACCCCTTCTCTCCCGCTTTTTTTTTCCCACAATTTTTTTCTCAGCCAAAATAAAAAATAAAGAACAAGAAGCTCAATTGGACAGCAACATTTGAAAATTTTTCCCAATTGTCGTGATCATGAACAGCGGCATTTGAGTCATTTGAAAATTTTAAACCCAATTTCCGTGATCATGGACAACGGTATTTGAGACCCCCATAAACTAATTGTCAGCTGGCCCATAACAAAGAAGATTGCTCACTACAATTATTTTGGCTTCCAAACAAATTTTAATAATTTTTTTTCAAACAAATTATTTTTAGTCTAAAACTCTAAAAGAATTATACACAGATATGGCAGAAGAAAATATGCAATTACAAGTACATTAAATTCAACATCTCAAGTGGTCTCTGCTATATTTCTTTCCTGAGTTAAATAACCAAACATATGTAACTGTTCTTATGCCCTGAGAATGTTTTTCTGCATTATCCATACAATTCAGAATGCTTGCTATATATTCACAAATAATTCCAGCAAAACACAGACAAATAACTCTACTGTATGCAGTAGAGACTGTTGATTGTCAGTTTTTAAGACTAACAGAAAACCATGAATTTGCTTTACATGCTAGATATAAAGTGGAGTTTTGGTTCAAAATAACTTTGGTTTACAAACATATGTTCAATGTAGCCCTTAAAACCGTAGTTGCCATCTACGGCTTTAGTACAAAAATGAAACCGTAGTTGACAACTATGGTTTCTAACATACATTAAAAAAAATAAAAAATTTGAGCATTTCTGTTATGTGGCATCAAAGAGGGTAGATTTGATGATAGTTTGAAAGAGAATCTAAAATCGGTGATCCGTTTTAAAAAGAAGGGGTCATTGACCACAAACTCTAAAGTTTGATTCTACCTTTTATATTACCTGCTAAATAAAAAACAAATGTATTTTCCCTAATTGTAGAAAGTCATGACAATATTAAAAGTAAATATTTTCCCATTAATAACCTCCACCTGTAGTCTATTGATACCTTTACCTTCTTCTCCAAAAGAACAAGCACTACCAAATGTTATCTTGAGTATAAAAGAACTGTACACATAGATATGGCAGAAGATATATATATATATATATATATATAGCATATATATATATATATATATATATATATATATATATATATATAATATTAATTATGTGGGTGTGTTTAGAGTTTTGTATTGAAAAATTTGGAATCCGCAATCAATAAAATACTCTCCTAGTCCGTGGACATAGGTCACAACCCCACTGTACATTCAGTGCCATTGTTATTTTTCTTGTTTATTCTCTTCCTAGGTTTATTGTTTATTTTTGCAATAAAGACAAACAAAACATATGGAGTTTTCTCACTTTCCAAACATGGAAAACATGAAATGCCATTCAAGAATAAGTGGTTACCGATAGGAGGTCAACACCATCAGGTCCCATTGATGGAACAGCACGTGACAAGTTTTGAGGCTCCCACTGTGGATACACGTGCCAGTCCCTCAGAGAGCTAACTCCAGGCCATTGTTTCTCAGTTGGCGTTCCCAACAACCTTTTTCCAAGATAAGCAAAAAACAGAAATGGAAATTGTTAGAATGGAGAAAATCACAGTGGCATTTGAACATGGATAGCAGAAATAGCATATAATATTGATCCATTATCAGAAAGAAGGCTAGAAAAGTTTGGATGGGGGTGCCTCTCTGTCTCATTTGGAGAATTTGGAAAGAAAGGAACCATGTTGTCTTTGAAGATATGTCTTTCTCCTACAATAAGATTTAAAAATTCTTTTGTTAGCATTTTTTTTTTCTTCTTGGACTGAACTCTTAGATGTAGGGAATGATACTTTATTAGAAATTTTGTACACCCTAAGCTTCTTCTTGAGGTGTGGTTTTTTTTTTTACAGCCCTTCTCTTTTTGTTAAGATTGAGTTCCCCCGATATATTTCCTATACACCGACCTTTAGCCGATACAATCCCGCTACCCGCTTCACAAGAAATTACGGAGGCTACTGCAAGTTTAAGAGGTTCCCTTCCACCCATCTCCAGCTCTTTGGCTGTCGACTCTTCTATTGGGTTTGGGTACCTATTATTGGTGCTTTCATTGAGAGTCGATGCGTAGTTGGAAAATGCTACCCAGTCTCCCATTTATCGCCATTTTGATTCGCTTCTATCGACTTGATACCTATTAAGAGCCTAGTTTCTCCCTTTATTAATATATTCCTTGGTTTTACTGATAATATATATATATATATAATTTGATGCTTTATTAATGCACAGAGATACATTTTGAAAAAGAATAAAAAGTCAGGGAATGCACCTACATTTATCCATTTATGTCCAAATATAGGAAGAGAAGAAAGCAGAACCAAAATTTTGAAAGAATAAAAATAGATTGTAATGTTTATTTCAAAGACATTCACAATTGAAAGATAACATCATCCAAAGCCCATAAAAATGTTATCCCAACTAGATGGGGTAAACACTATAAGATCAGCAGCAGGATACAGTCGAAAGTTGAATGGAACCATTGGAAGTGATCTCTTTGCCCCAAAATTCACTGCTCTCAAGCCACTTTTCAGAGAAAACCATATGAATGATATAAAGCTCCACTAAACCTGAGTGGACACCGGGCGGAAAGAAAAAATAGTAAGAAAAATAGAAAGGAAAAGTGGAAGGAAATGAGATTTTTAAGAAAATAGAAAATAGGTTTAAACTTTAATAAATCTACTATATGTTTATTCAAACTCATTTCTTATTTGTTTTCTTCTATTACATATGACCAAGAAATTTTTAATATGTAAAATATTAAAGAAATTTGATTATATTTGATTTTCTTTATATTTTCACTGGTGGAAACCAAAACATGAAAAAATCATTTTCCTTTTGCTATTTTTTTTCCTTCGCTCTACTACTTCAGTTCCAAACATGATGTTCTCTTAACATTTGGTCTAAAATTAAAGAGCAATGGCATGATAAAAAAATACGAAATAAAGAAAAACATCAAATTTACGTGGAAACCCTTGCTGGAAAAAAACACGGGTAGAGAAGAAAGCTTCTCTATGAATTTTGAGAGACATTACAAAAGTTCAACAAGATAGAGAATAAACCCTAGTATGTTAATTTTACAAAAAATACCCGAGCATAAAGGTCCTAACGGCCCAGCCCCTCTACTACTACAATGTAATCTTTTCTCTCAACTTTTCTTTCACAAAATTGCAACTGGTCTTCGCTTCGACATAAGCCCAGCAAACCAAATTCGGCCACAAATCAACAAAAATTACATAAATCATAAATGATATCAATGATACAAACAAAATTGCAGAAGAAAATTGTTGCGGATGAGAATACCTGAATATATGAAGCAGTTGTTGGAACTCAGAATCACCTGGAAATAAAGCTTGCCTTCTTACCATTTCAGCTGCAAGAAACAGACTAGTAAGTAGAAACCAAATTGGCAAAACGAAAAAATTAAAAGAAAACAACACAAATTATGGAGCAATGATGAAGTAGAACAACAGAGGAATACATAAGATGCTATAATTATGTAAATAAAACAATGGTTTTGTTTCTGCATTAATCAAGAAAGAATATCAAAAGTTCATTAGGATCATAGAGGAAGGAGGGTGTGATTCAAAGAACTTCAAGGCTCCATTTGGAACTCGGAAAGTACTAGGAAAAGAAAAAAATACTAAGAAAAATTATTTTCTCATGTTTGGTTTCACCATGGAAAATATAAAAGAAAACCAAATAACATCAAAATACCCTAAAATTTTACATATTTTTAAAATCCTTAGTCCTTATGTAACGGAGAGAAACAATTAAAATGAGGTTGAATGGGGAATGATATGCATCACTTTATGAAGATTAAGGCTTCGTCAAACCCTGAAAAGACAAGTTAAAGAGCACAGCGAGGAAAAGCAAGTATGGAAAAAATTTTTGGAGGAAAATAAAATATAGGTTTAAACTTAAAATATTAATCCTATACGTCTATTCAAATTCATTTTATTTGTTTCTTTCTATTATAAAAGGACCAAAAAATTTTAAAAAAATTTGATTATATTTGATTTTTTTTTCAGATCAAGAAACCAAACATGAGAAATCTTCCTTAGTAATTTTTTTCCTTTACCTATTACTTTCCGGTTCCAAATGGAGCCTAAAACTTATTTTGTATTTTCCTCCCAATTTTCTTCCCTTCCACTTTTCATCCAAATTTTCCTCTTTATTTTCTTTCCTTTGTACATTCCGGTTCCAAATATTCTCGGGAAAAATTGTTGTTGGCATGGATCAGGATGTACTAATCAATTTTTGGTAAAAATAAACATATGAATCTGTTTACCAAAAATAAACATAAATAGAAGAAGTAATTGAACTTTACCAAAAATGCATCCAACAGACCACATATCCACACCGGTAGAGTAATGTGTAGAGCCAAGCAACACCTCTGGGAGCCTGCGGTACCACACAACGTGACAATCTTATTTGGTTTACTGCGGAAAAAAAACGAAATTTTATTTATAAACAAATATGAAGGAGAAAATCTCCGTTTGGATCACTGAATTGAGAGTACAAAGGAATAGCTACAATTCCCCCATCCTACTGTAATTTTTTTATTTCCTAGAATGAAGAATTTAAAAACATGAATTGGTTTTATTTCATAAGTAAATCCCTTGACGAAAACTTTGAATGATTGTGAAAAAAACATCAGATTCAGCAAGAAACCTTTTCTCCAAACTTCATTCCCTATTCATTGGAAGAGTTTCCAGAAACCTGAATTTCAAATCAAATTTTCATTTCTTCCTAGAATCAGAACAGGTCAAACAAAATGCATCCATACAACCCTCCAGATCCAAACAACCAATAAGATAATAAATGCAGAAGAATCCTACCTCATGAGTGTAGCTTTTGAGGGGAACAGTAAAAGCCCTACCGAGGCCGAGATCGGCGATTTTGAGAATCCCCTTCTCCTTATCCACCAACAAATTCTGAGCTTCGTCGGTGAAGAACGCCATGGCTGTGGCAGTCTACGCGACACACGACTGATGAAATACAGATGAGGCGGAGGCATCGGCCTAGGGTTTGGCGGCTTGCGGTGAGGAATCGATGAGATTTCTTGGACGTCCGTTTCGGTACTCGAAAACCAAGGTACGAAGAGGCTTGCCGTTCTTGTCGGAGTGCTCAACGCAGAAGGCTAGGACGACGTAGAGCGACTGAAACATGGAGGTGACCTCTACGGAGGGCGAATTGGAGGGGACGCCTTCCTCGTCCATTTCAAGGCGGGTCTTCTTGAGCGCCACCACCTGGCCGCTGGTCTTGTCCTTGGCCTTGTAGACCTTGCCGTAGGTGCCTTCACCGACCTTCTCAAGCTTTTCGTACTTGTCCATGGCGTATTGATGGAGGAAGACGATGAAGATTTGGATCGTTGAATGAGGTTAAAGAAGGAGGAAAGAAGAGAGAAGAGGAAGGAGCTTTTGAATTTTGAATTATGAGGTTGATTCCGTTTTTCCCCCCCACTTTGATGATTTGCTTTCCGTTGTTTTTTTTTTTTGAATTCTGAAAATTGGGCCGTTGGATTAGGGTAAGAAGGAGCGCCTTCTCTTTGTTGCAATAAACAAATAAATTATATTATAAACTATGAGTTGGATAATGTCTTTTAGCCATATTATATCAAAACAAATAGAATTGAATTTCTTTTAAAAAATAAAAAAAAATTCTTAAAGTGTTTTTACTGATAGTATTTTTCCTCAAATATTTTTGAGGCTTGTTTTGGCTTCTATAAATCATTAAAGATATTAAGAAAAATATTTTTCTTATATTTAATTATCTAACAAAAAATCTTTTTTTCTTAACAATCAAACACTTTGTTACAGTGTAGTAAACCGTCCCCTAAAAGCCAAAATACAAAGTGAGTGTTTCTCATGAGCATGTGAGAAAATAGTATTTAACTAGATTTTTCCAATATTTACAAATGAATTTTGGACTTTGTGAGGGAAATGTTTTACAAATATATATTTAAAATAAAAAATAAAACACTTATAAGATCATCATTAATAATTTTAAAATAAAAACCGAGTAGAAGGCAAAAATTCTAAATCCGCTTATGTCAAATCTCATTTGAATATCTGATAAGCACTGTCATAATAACATTTGCATTCCCAAATCTCGCACCAGAGACCAGGATTAAACTAAAAGAAACATTATGTGATATCCACATTACCATCGTATACGGGATAAGATAGTAGGGATTAAGACATCCCTCAAAAAAAAAAAAAAGACAACAATGACCCTCTTCAAAGAACAAAACACAAAACCAAATAGAAGGCAAAAATTCTAAATCCGCTTATGTCAAATCCGATCGATAAAACTACATCAAAAACACGGTACGTGCAGCTTCGGCTAAGCGTTGGTTAAACTAAAAGAAACCCCAAACCATCTTACCTACATGTTCTATAATATCCATATTACCTCATTTGTCGAGATAAGAGTGTAGGATTAAGGCATCCCTCGGAAAAAGACAACAATGTCCTTCTTCAAGGAGCAAAACACAAAACCAAATAGAAGGCAAAAATTCTAAATCCTCTTATGTCAAATCTCGTCTAAACACACCGTTACATTCCCAAAGCTCGAACTCAGGACCACTGGTTAAATTAAAAAAACTTCGATCATCTTACGTACATGTTCAGTGTCATCCATTACCTCTTTAAACGGGATAAGAGTGTGGGATTAAGACATCCCTACAAAAAAAAAGACAACAATGACCCTCTTCAAAAAACAAACCAAATAGAAGGCAAAAAGAAATTCTAAATCCGCTTATGTCAAATCTCTTCTAAACATACAATAAAACTCTACCACAAAACATTATTAGCTCGAACTGAGATCACTGTTAGTCGCGAAACCCCAGCCCGTCTCTTGTGCATATTCAGTATCATCCACACAAGGATGAAAAAATCGGAAATGTCGATCGATATATCGTCATATATAGATATCGGTCGGCTGCAAATAGCGAGCCATGGCCCAGTAGTCGGTTGCTTTCGAAATTTAAATATTATATCGGTGTATCAGATATATCAATTCCCAGTAATGTCAGCCGATAATTTCCGATTTTCTATCAATTTTTACTAAAAAATTGTAAAAACACAGTCCCACACAGAAAGAAGATGATAGATTCATCAAAGAGAAGATGAGAGAGGAAGATGGTTGAGATTTGTTTATGAAATATGAATGGTTTAGATCAAATATTTTAAAAGGAAGATGATGGGTTGAAAAGAAAAGGCCTAAAAGGGTTCAAATAATCTTTAAAAACTAGGTTAATTATTTTTTAAATTTCAATTTATCGATTTCGTATTGTAGGGTACAATATTTGTTTAAAATAAATTGGGAAAGGCTTTTTTGTACTCACCTTCATAATTTATGCCACAAAATTTACAAATGTTTATAATAAGGACAATTAATTTCTTCGCAAAATTTTCAGGTATAGCCCTATTTCAACATGCGGGCCTATGTTGATTTTCTTAGCAATATAGAGAAAATGTGTCATAATTTTCCTCAATATTATAAAAAACCTAAATTCTTAAAATATGAGAATATCATAATATAAAAAACTATTATTAAAAGCTTATTAATACTAAAAAAAACTTTTTATTTTATGTGGTATTTATCATAACTGTGGATACCATGGGCCCAAGCTCAATTCCCCTAGCCAGCCGGTCCAGCCCAAGAGCCCCAAAGGGACTAGGCCCAGCCGGCCGACAAGGAACGTGATCGATCCTCAGCCTGGGTACCCCCAGAGAGTTATGCTCAAAGCCGGTAGAAGCCCCGAAGCATGGTCAATTCGCCCCAGGTGCCGGAATTGCCTCATATCCGGATGCCTTTTACCCAGTGCTTACTTTCTCATTCGAAAACTCCACCAAGCAGAAGGCACACTTGTAGACTCTTCATGTTCTGAGTGTAAGTTCTCCCATAAATAACCTCCTCGCCTCTAGCAGAATAGGCCTCCTAGCGGCCCCTGTCGGGAAGGCAGTTATGTAAAGGAAAGATAGAGTCATCCTTCTCGAAATAGGCCACCTTCCCCTATCATTGCTAAGGAGAAATCGTCTACTCTCTAGAAAAGGCAGATCACGCTTTTCTCCTTATTAAAAGAGAAGCAAGTCACACCAAACGAGGTACGAGATTCTTAATCGAGATAATTCTTTGCTCTAAGCTCTAAGTCTTCAGAAAAAGACTAACTTTGCCATCGGAGGGGCGACGGAACACCACCGTCGTCTTCTTATTTGTTTTGCGAGGTTTGTATTTGGTAAATGATTGACGATCCAACGACTCACGAGAATTCGGGGAGACCTCTTGATTAGTGCCCAAAAGGCGCTATTTTGAACCCTATTTATTATAGGTTTGAGTGCTTTTGTATACTAATCATTTTAATTAACAGGTTACACATTAAGGTGACTATTATTACGTCGCATTTTGTGACTTTTTATAGTTTTTAATGCAAATTTGTTGAGATCAACCAAGCACGAGGAATCAGAGCCAAAACTAGCTGCATATTAAAAATCAAGCGAAACGAAGAAGAACGGGAGAGCGAAGAGGAATGGAAGAAGAGCAGGGAAAATTCGCACGAGTGCCAGGGAATCCACCTTTGTCTGAAAATTGGCTGGTGCGATTTTGGCATTGGATTTTTGGCATTGGTGCCAATTTTGGCAACATTGGATTTTGGCATTGGTGCCAATTTTGGCATTGGATTTTGGCAACATTGGATTTTGGCATTGGTGCCAATTTTGGCACATTGCCAACTTCATGTACGAAATCCCCTCTCTCCTCCCTTGTTGACTTTTTGACTTTTTTTCTCCTTTTTCCTTTTTTACCCTCTTTGTTTAATGCTTTTTGAGGGCATAATGGTATTTTACCTAAGAAAAACTCTATATAAGCTCCCATGTTTTGAGAGATTTGTAACTTTTTTGGGTGGGGGGAAACTTGGCTCTTGGTAGAAAATAAAAACCTGTAAGTTCTCTTTTCTTTTCTTTTTTTTCCTGCATTGTTTTTCCTTTGTTTTTTTCATTTAGTTTGTCGTCATACGGGGATGGTTGGCCTAGCTCTCATCCTTGAAGACGGGGCTACGAGGCAAGGTACGAGGGGTAAAATGATGGCTCTCGTGCCTTTATTCAAAGCATTCATGGATATTTATGGTTCTCATTTCTCCTCTGGGACTAAAATCTCTTAAATGTACCTTAATTAACACATGTTGCTTAGAGCTTTTAGGGTTCGAGTGGATGCTTGTTAGATCCTTTGAGATTCGATAGTTGCCTTCTATTAGTTATTGTAGGGTAGATTTAAGGGATATGCTTTTACTATCCGGGAGCATTTATGCTCAATGAATGCTATAATTCAAAAGGAAAATTACAAGGGTTCAGTTTTTATGGCCAAATGAAGATCCGGTTCGGGAAATGACTATATGTCATCCTCCCAATGAGAAAAGGACAGAGAACCTTTCATTTCCTTAGGACCCTCAACTTGATGGCCCGATGCTTGAGGAGTTCTTTTCATATTTTACTTCATTTTTATTTTGATCCCCATAAATCCACTGACTCTCGCATTTTACTAAAACCCAAATCCAAATTGAATTCACCATTTGAACTAGCGCATCATTTACGAAGAAAACCCATCCACCGTGTTCGACCCTAGAACCACTATCTCTACTTGATAGCTATGCTCTGGCGATGGGAAGAGAATAGGATTATAAATTTTATTTGATTCAGGCTACACCTTGTGAATCAGCTCTGATTAGTGCCAGGTACGTGGAAGCGCCACAACAAAGAAATCTCAAAGACGATACGCGATAGCTTGGGTTCACTCGCTCCCAGGTGATCTCCCAATCTCCGAAGCCTTAGCCATTCTTGAACATTCCACCGGACCATCGGAACTTAAGTCATGTCAATGACAGATAAACCCACCCCGCCGAAGGCCGGTTCCTCGGGTGGTGCCAAGAGATGGAGCGAAGCGGGAGGGCAGACCCAGACGAGATGGTCGAGATTATGAGCGGGGCGGACGGTTGCGGCGAGGAAACAATCGGCACAAACCCGCTTAGAGTCGGCAGATAGGAACCCCAGTGTCGCCCGAAATGAACCTAGCCGGGCCGAATAAAGGAAAAACCCCTCCCTACCGATCGTAGTGATCATCAGGCTGATGACAAGCTCTCTTCGAACAGCTCTCCACTTCCCCGTCGCTCACCACCCCCGAGTAATGCGGAAGCCGAGTTTAGAAAGAGACCTCCCTGTGATCCAGTAGACCGTGAGCAGAACCAGAGACCTCCTCGCCGGTCAGTGGGTAATGAGCGAACACGATGCGAAAGAGAATGTGGGGATGGACCCCGTTCAATTGGCCCCTAAACATGGCCTTTTGGAGTTAGGCCCCTCCATTTTACATACTGGTGCTCAAGCTCAGGGCCTCCCGAATCATACTCGACCGCTATGTCCTATTCGGGACCCTACATATTTGTCCTCCTCTTTTAGGCGGCTTCTTTAAGTATGAACCTCCTCCTGCAGTTCATTATTCCGCCATTCGCTATGTAATGACTCCTCCGTCAGTACACAATCCATACGCATGTGGCTGATGATCCTCAGCCTTGAGATGTGAGACCACATGTAAAGTGTTCCGGCCGGCCTCAGGCAGCTTTGGCTGGTTCCCACAGCTCCCTAAAGGGTGATCGCTCGTTCGGCGAGTTGTAGGGTCCTAGTAATCTATACCGGTTAAGCGAAAGAGAATGCTCGGCTCCCTCAGCTATCTTTGCGCGAAAGCGAATCCATGCGGGATTTCACGCGAGTTGGACTAATGTCAGCGTGGCCGATATTGGCGTATGGATGCGGTCCTACAGAAACTTTGGGCTTTATATGACCACCTCGTTAACGATCTTGTCTCTGATAGCATGACCATGGAAGAAGGTATCGACGGGCGGATAAGTTTTTATCTTGGAAAGAATGACAGCCGATGCCTCTCATAAGCTTTGCCTTATGTCTTTAGTATGGCCAGAACGCCCGAAACGTCAAGACAAAATGACGAGCAGCGAGGGTCGAAGCGCCTGTGGTTGACACGAAGCGCGAGAGCCCCCTGGTTCCTCTTTACTCAACATCGCTTATCGCAGGCTCAGCCTTCCCCTGTTCGGGACCTCCCAGGTTCAGTGGCCCCCGCTATGGGGCGAGGCCGGGACTCTTCAAACGGATCCACTGGGTGCGTATCATGAGACCATGGCCCTGAGGCCAGCCTTTGCGGGCTTGGGTTCTGGTGGAAGGCGTAGTTGGTCGGGCACCTCGGAAGTATTTACGAGGGGCGAGTCAGCAGGCGCCTTACTGTGACGGTCATTCGTCGAAACTCTCGGGGCCACAGCATCCTTGACTTGCCTCTTTTGGGGGCCCGCGGAATGCTTGATATCGATCCCCAAAAAGTAGAGAGAAAATGCTTTGTGTAGCCTCATTTTAGGCAGGGGAGTAAACACCCAGTCAGGCAAGAAATCATCCACAGTTGTGGGTTGTGACTCACTATCAGCCTACTCGGGTTATTACCTCATTATGATGCACTCGTATACGCCGGTGTATTAACAATTTTGATGTACCTGAGGTCCTCGTCCAATCAAGACTGCACACCTCTCGACCCTCAATGAATGAGAGTCCAGCTTGATCGTCTCAATTGTGGTGGGGTTTGTCGGGTTTAACGGAACACCACATTGATGGTTGGGGACGCCATTTCACATTCAGTGGTCACAATGGTCAGCAAGTCTTTGTTCTCGGTGGTAGGAGATTTGGTATCTGATGCCATCGGGTCGGGCTGGTTATAAGCCATGAAGCGGTACCACGAACCTTTCGGCTACTGTTGTGTCGAGACCATTAGACCGGGAAGTGATTCGGCGCATGGCAGCCTATCAGCTCTCAATGCAAGGAGCGCGAACGCAGGGATGCTCTAGTAGACCACCCTTGAGGGCGGCCTTAAGCGATAGCAAATCCACGGTCATCTGCACGATCACCTTGGGGCGAGAGAGCCATTAGCAGTTGATCCCTTGGAAGCTACCCATGTGGATAGAATTGGATGTATTTATATTTAGTACCCTCCTATCAGAAAGAGGAGGAGAGGCTGTTATGTCGAGTGTCTGATTAAATTAGATGTAGTCGCTTAGGCTCATAGAAAATATGTAGTGTCTCGGCCGCCGCACTCACATGTTTAAGCATGACCATCACGCAGGTCGATTGAATGAAAAGTAAAACCTTTCCCTTCATCGCCGCCGAATTCATCCATGCGAAAACCGATAATCTTCTCTAATGGATTTATCACCATGATTCATGCGAATAGCTGGCCAGCGTGGTGGATTTATTCGAAAAGCAAATGATATGGATTGATTATAAATTCAGCTTGCCCGAAACTGACTTCCCTCTGTCGCGTAGATCATGTGGGCCTTCGGTGAGGCATGGTATACTGCTTTCACGGGCGCCTTCGGGATTTACAGTTGTACCCCAGGATCACGAGCGTCTTTCGCTCCGCCACAGCGGACTCTCTTTGTTGCAATGTGATGCCTTTGAAACTAAAAGAATGCGAGGGCCACCTATCGAGGAGGTTAGTGAAAATCTTTGTAGTTTACTCGGTAGCCTGATAGAGTATATTGATATAAGTAAAAATCAAGCAGCGCCGGATCTGTGTTTCATCTCAGACTTCGACCTCCTCGAAGAATGGTATGGCTTCAGCCCCCCTAAAATGTGCCTTCGAGGTCGGCCAGGCGGAGTTCATGGCTTTATGGGTAACCCAAGGGGATGAGGCTAATCACCTTGTGCAAGCTTAAGGCCATCTTACTGTCCCAGCTGGCCCCAGAGCTCTAAGAAGGGATCAATAGTTGGCCAAGCAGCGGCTCTGTATTTTATTTCCGATTCACGGATCTGGCGATGCTTCGCCGCTCTGGGGAATTGCCGTAGAGAATGGGATGAAGTCTGGCCCAGGGCATTCGTTGCAATCGCAATCTGTGAGCCCCAAATTCTTGCCCAGGCCCCAATTCACGGAGATGAGGCCGCGACATTCTCTCATCTCTACCTAACTGACCTGCAGTAGCAGGAGTTGAGACGGTGTTTTGTTAGCAAATCCTTCGCGAAGCCACGGAGACCGAGATACCCACCTTAGGCAATTTGCCTTGGCCCCTCGGGACAAATTTGCGAAGCCGCCCATACTTCCGGGCTCCATCCGGCAGATTGTGGTGCTTCTGCAGTCTTACTCGGCCTTACGATTCATAAGCCCAGAATCATGCGGGATGGCCCAGTTGGGCAATAGGTGTAAAAGGCATGGCATCCGGTACCATACGAAAGAGAAGAGGAGCGAGTGTTAGGTGGTGAAATATTGGCGGGTCAAACGCGTCTGTCTTCGTTTAGGCGTTATTTATATTTAAATATTTTTTGCTTAGCCGTCTCGATTTGTCGCGGGTGTGTTTGCGAAGGCGAAAAGGGCGGTTTAGAAGCATTTTACCATTAGGAGCGGTGCATAGATGCATTTTAGGTGCTCCACAGTCCCAGCGTCGTGGCTCGCCCCGCGTCGCGACGTTGAGTTGTTGACTGGATCAGATGATGTATAAAATTTATGACACTAGTACCAAAGGACTATTATCTAATCCCCAGCAATTATGCCATAAAACTTGTTAAGACTACATCAATAAATTGTTATGGATCAAAACACTTATTATTCAAATTTAAGACTTATTGAGGACTATTGTCTAATCCTCATTAAATAAACCATTAAACTTGAGTGAGTTTCTTTAAGTATCACTTTATTAAAGATATTTTATAAGAAGTAAACCATTTTCATGTGGTTTGAGTCAGTTTCTGCAAGTGCAATTCGACAAGTAATAAAATGGATTTAAGTCCGGTCTCGATCCCACAGTCTAAAGAGAATTTTCCAATCCTTCTCAATAATTAAGCTCCATACTATTTGAATGATAATCGATAATGAGAATTTTGCTTTGTGACTTGAAAAGAATGATGTAAAGAAAAAAAAATGGAATAGATAACAAATGAATTGAATATTTAAATATCAATAGCAATTTAGGTTACTTGATTTATCTCACAAAAAGCATTGAATAATGTTGTGTGAAAGGTAATTCCTGCGGTCGATCTTTGTAACTTTGTTTCCCAGACTAAGTTCTTAAAAATAGTCAGTTAACATAGTGTGGCTTGGATCTCCAAACCACGGTTCATCATCTCACATGCTTAGTTTCTCGAACACGGAGGGAGATAACTACTTTACTAAAACTAGTAGCCTTATTTGGGGTATTTTCTTTCTCAATGCTTCATACCCACAACATAGACTGAGACTGACTCCTTCAATTTAGTCATTGTCGAGGTTGCACACTATCTTTGGTTCCTCACCCTCAAAATTAGAATAACCTCTTTCCTTGATTAGATCTTACTATACGGGATCGAATTCCTTTATTCGAATTGGTGAAATCTACGTATACTTAAATTAATAACTCCTCGACTCATTTCTCGGTTACAAGTAGAAGAGGATGTATTGATTTAAATGCTCCCCGGGCGCGTGAATCTCGGCAATAAAGTTTAGTACCTTACAAATTGTTTCTTACTCTCTGAGATACCTTCTGTGTCACCCAAGAAAGGGCCTCCTGAAATCGAAGAATTTGGAAACAACCTCGTTATGGGTATAGATTCTGAGCTGAAATTGGGATCAATTCCAATAACAACAAAATTGTGAGTGGGTTAACATGCGAAGTTCGGCTATTATGGAGATAAAATCTTGCGGGAAGTTATTTCGACCAATAACGTCAATTCAATGGAAGAAGTGGTTTCCTAAGTGCAGTTATACCATACATTGGCTTGATGATCAAGTAGACCACGCCAAATCGAAGCTGGTTTGTTCGGAATCCATGGAACTCAAGCAAGCGAATGTAATTTAAGAAATATAAATCTTGCAGAAGATCAGTTAAAATCTTTGCAAAATTAGCGTTTGAATCTAAATTAAGCAAATACAAGCTAATCTAATCTAAATAAAATGAAAACGAAAACAAAAGGAAAAAAGAAAATAAAAAAATGGGCCTTGACCATGAATCTCTGAGTGCTTGAGAAATTTGCTTTTACATTTGGTGACGTGTTATAAGGTTCTGAAGTTGGGCCCTAATTCCAATCACGGTCTTTTGTGGTTCAAGTGGTGCCCCGTATTCTGCGACTTCGGGTGTGACCTCAATCCATGCCGCGACCTTGATTTAGTTTGGCACTTGACTACGGCATTTATAGGTAAGTCACCGCTGTTTTCTTGCGAAAGCACCATCTGACAAAGGAAGGAATCAATGTGACATCAACGCTTTTATTCTATGACCCAGCCTTTAACTAATGGTTTGAGATGCGCGGCGACAATCTCTTGTGAATCAACTTGGGGCTGATCTTTATTTGGTGTCCATTGACATCAATGAAATCTTAATCGCGACACATCCCACTCTATGGCTCCACGAGTGACTCTTTGGCCGTTTACGATGTAACGACCTGAATACTGCTGTAGGCATGCTTTATGGCTTTGCAACTTTGAACTTGCTTATGTGCTATGCCGACCTTGATCTGCTGTTCACGACCTTGACTTGCACTACAGTCTAGGCTTCGCGGTGTTCGATCATGACCTCAATCCCTTATGGTAATGAATTGTCTTTTGAAGCTTTCAACTGATAGTTCTAATCCGACCTGTTGATCAGCAGCCGAGGCGTAACTCAAGGCTATGGCAGTGATGCCCAATTATCTTCTTATGTCGCGGCCTTGATCTCTTGTCGCGACCTTGATATCTACGATGACCTTCAGCTGAAGGTTTCGTGCTCGCGAGCTCATTCCCTTGTCGCGACATCACTCTATGGAATTGCAGCCTTCAGCTGAACAAGTCTCATGTCGTGACCTAGATCTCTTGTCGCGACATCACTTTATGGCTCTGGTTAGTCCTCAGTTGCCTACATTGTAATGCCTGTCGCGACCTGCATCAAATTTCCTTCGAATTTTCCTGACGTCGCGACCTGCATAACTGGACAGTACAAGCCCAAAACTGCAACATTAGTTACCCAGTTGCCTTCATTTCTGCCTGTTATTTTATTCTCCTCCAGATTCTTTGCATTTTTCTCTTTTTCTTCTTTCTTTCACATCACACTAATATAAATTAGTGAGTTTCTTCATAAATTACGCATAATTCCTTTTGGATGAAAATCAAACGAAAAATGGATTAAAATTAGATGACTTTAAACTCATTGAACTCCCCAAACTTAAGTTTTGCTTGTCCTCGACAAAGAGAAAGAAAGAATTGTTTGTCCTCGGACAAAAAAGACATTTGCATTACGTCTTGCGATGGCAGTCAATTTGATTGAAATCTGAGAATGCATTGTTTCTGTACATCTAGCTTGAAGTCAGTTCAAGGTTAGTTTTAATCTTAGTATACAAAACTAAAGCCCATTTGAAATTGTTCTGAACATAAAATCATTGAATCCACAATTCTTGAATAATAAATACTATTTTCCTTTCTCATCTTCATATTGAGTCACTTAACTCCCTAAAGTCCTTCACAGTTTGGATTGTTTCCATAATTCCAAATTCCATAGGTTTGTTTTTCATATTGATCTCCACTAATGTAGGTAATTTCAGCTTTCAAGATCAATCAGGTCTTTTGGAAAAACTATATTGTTGAAACAGGTAATGGGTAGGGTGGAAGGAATTTTTAGGTTAAGATTACCCTGAACTTTTTCTCTCCTCTACTGCCCTTTTTTTCATGTTTGGGACATCTCTTTGATTTCTTCAATTCAGAACTGTATGCCCCCTATTTCTCACTTGTAATTCAACTGGGGAAAGTTCCTTTGTTTGACACCATTCAGGGATAGTGCATTGTTTTAACTTTTTAGGCTTTCTAACACTCTTAGCGAACTTTGGGTTATAGCTCCCATACCAGATGGTATTAGGGTACTAGGTGTTGAAACACCCCTAAGAACTTAATTGTTCGAGAGAGTTGGGCGAGATAAAAACATCCTATAAAGCTCTTTTCTATTGTATTTCTGCTCTTTGCCTTTTTTTTCTTTTCATTTCCCCTTCTTTTCCTCTCTTTTTTTTTATTTTTTTATTTTTTTATTTTTATTTTCCTCCTTGAGTTCCTCAACATTTACTCCCAAACTTCATTTCTTTCTTCCTCACTTGAATTCACAGGTAATCATGGGTTCTTATAGGATTGATTTCTTGGATGGGTTTGGGGTTTAATTGGTTTATTTTGAAAAAATAAGCTTGTTGGCTCAATTGAACTAAGGTATATACATCGAAACATATGAATAGGGACTAGAATGACTCAAACTATCCAGAATGGCTGCATCATCTCTTGTCGGTATCACTAGGATTTAAGCCTCTGATGATATTTAACAAATTCTAAATTTGGATTGAGCGATTATGACTAACCATAGGATTGCCTTGACTCATTTTGTACAGATGATGCGTTAAATTGTTGTCTTCAACGGGTTCCTTGACTTATTGTTCGTACCCTGAAACTGTAAAAAATATGTTTTGTTCTTTCTATTGTATTACCTTCCTCTGTCTGGACTTATCGGTTAGACTTAAGTCATACTTTGTGTTTCAATCTCAAGCTTGTACTCATTTGGCTCTTATTCTACATTTCGGCTTATTCCTAATCTAAATTGCCATTCAATTCAGCTCATTACATCGGCCAATTTATTCTTGAACTAATTCCTCTTTTATTTTACCAATGTAAACACAAGCAACACAAAATTTAACAAACTAAAATAACACCTGACAATTCATTTCAAATTTATCATTTTATTTATGATTGATTGCAAATGTTGGATACACGATATAGATTTGGAAGGTAAAGAAGATTAAGCAGAAGAGTCTATCTTTTCTTTTGGAAGGCGGCAAAGATATTAGGGGATCAGTCTGGGTATTCAAATGGCTAGGAATGGAGGGAAATTTCATTTCCCTTCTTTCGCTTTCTCTCTTAGTTTCCCTTCTGACTTGATCTTGATGAAGATCTCATTGGAGAGATCAACCTTCTTGTTTAGCTCATCTTGCCCCAAAAGCCATTCATTTATGTTTTTCCATTTGGTCTATTATTTCGGGGAATTTGGAAAGATTGTTATTGTCGGATCAATTTTCTAGCCATTCTTTTACACTTTGTAGGTTCGACATCCTTTTTGCTTCTTGTCTATCATCAGTTTATTCTCAAAAATCTTTGTGAGACTTGTATAAAAAATTTGAATCGCTGATTTGTTCTCCCGATTTGACTTCTGTTCCACCTCCTTTTTCTTCATGATGGTTAGAGAGGTACAGAATCCGCTCAGGCCCAGTTGTTATAAAAGATTCATTTCGACTTGAGTTTTACGTAGAAAGGTCGAGATCTCTCTCCTTCATTTCTTTCTTGAAGTCCTCTCTCTTTGTTGTTGAAGAGCCTCTTTCATCTATTCTTCTCTTCTTTTCGTCACTATCCCATTCTTTGATCTCTCTTCTTTTAACTCTTTTTTCACTCCTTCCCTGAATTCTTGTTGCACATTCCACTCTTTTTCCCTTTCTTCCATCTTTTTCTGTATGGCATTGAGGACCTCCATTATTGAATTGTTCTCTTGTTCTCCCCTTGAGCCTCCCTGCTCTCTGAATGCTCTGTTTTGCATAGGAGAAGCTAGCTAAAGGATGGAGAGAAATCTAAGGGGCTTCTTTCATCACGCCCTTCATCGATGCGCAAATGTGGAGTATTATTATTATTTTCGGAGGATTTTCTGGTTCTCTTCTTGGCCCGAAATGACCCCGAGTCTCTTAACTGCTGTCTAGCATTTGGAGCTTCTTCTGGTTGATCAGCACTACACTTTCTTTTGGTTTACGGGTCCCTTGCTCCTCCTGGCTGTTGAGAGTGGTGATGTCTAGGGACTCTTTCTGTCTTCGGACTACCTTCACCCAGTAACTAAACGCCAGCAGTTATTGATTCTGTTGGGTGAGGATCGACCCTCTTGTTTCCTTCATGGTACCATTTATAGAATTTTCAATTATTATACTCTCTATTATTAGACTTGTACCTTTTAAAATGGCATGCGACATAATTGCTTCTGCTCTCCTTTGTGCACAAATGCTTGGTTGGGACAGAAGCAAAGGCCCAGAAATGGGAACCATACCTTAGCCTCTTGATAAGGCTTCCACAATTCTGGAGGTTTTGGTTCTCCTTCACCTTGTCGGTTGATTGTGTGTAGCACTGAGTATTAGGCCTTTTGGCAATCTTCTCAAATTTGGGTTTCGAGAGCTTTTGAACTTGGACCCATGCTTGTGCTGCCATTCCATGCTGAAGCCGTTAATGGCCTTGGCTCCATATGGTACCCCATACTCCTCGGCGAACACGGTGTTGTCTTTCACGCCTAAATTTGAATAAAATTCCTTCACCCAGCTCTTGTGTGCTTTGACTTTTAGTGTGCGCGAAGATTTAACCTCTTTGTTCAATGATCATCTCCTTGAGAAAGGGGTAATAGGGTTCTGAATCTTCTTTGCTCTAGACACTTGTTGGCATAGTTCTTCTTCGGTTGGAAAAACATAAGGCCGCAAAGTCTCACTTCTTCTCTTGCTTTCCCTTTCCTTGTTAGTTTCTTTCTTGACTACTTTGGTGCATCGGTGCTGTGGGCATCTCTTCCATCGGCTCTTCCTGTCGGATTTCTTCTTCGGGTTGTACATATTCTTCCATGATCTCTTCCAGGTTAGGGACAAGGTTTGAGGTTTCAGCCATTTGAAATGGAAGGAAAGTTTTCTGAAGATTTTAAGAGCTAGGATTTTGAATTGAGTGAAGAAGGGAGGAGGAGCGGTTTAGGCAGTGGAGCGGGAATGGGAGGAAGTTCTCAGTTACTTGATTCAATCTCAGTTTTGTGCAGACAATTATTATTTCATTTAATTCGGCAGCCGGCGACATCAATTTCGCCTCCTTTATTTAGACATTAATTTTAGGGGGCATTTTAAGGAGTTTGAGTTCTTTGGCACGAACCCTTTATGTCCTTTGTGACATACTAAGTTTGTGCGACATAACTAGGTTTAGACATTGTAGCCCCGTGTCGTGACTTTGCATTTTCAAGTCTTTGTTTTATGTCGCATCCTATGCCCTTGGATTTAATAACCTCAGCAAATTCCTTATTAATCCTATGCTCCATGACGTTTATTCGAGCGTCTAGCGAAACTGACAAATGATTCCTCGTGCTACGGGTTTGGTTTAGGGAGAAGTTGCCCCCTTTGTTCATATCGTGACATTTACGCGAGTTGTTAGTATAGGTTGCTTTCACCATTCATGTCTTATTGCAGATGCTACATGATTCAAAAATTTAATCAAACTACAATTAACTTCTCAAAATTAAATCTATCTTTATAAGAACTAATAAAGCGAAGTATTACGAAAAAAAAAAAATCAGAATCTAAAACGGGAACTAAATTTCGGTTGCCTCCGTAATTGCAGTTTGGGTCCTTAATTTGGACTTACTTTGTTTTAGTTCTTCTTCTAGATAACTTCTTTGGGCTCTTCACGTTCCTTCACAGTAGATAATGTAGGTCTTTGTCCATTGACTTTGAATTCTTCTCGATGTCGGTCCTTAATGTCATTTGCTCCAAATGTATTTAACTGACATCGCAATGTATGGCTCGCTCCAGTTTAGATTTCAACTTCGAAACAATTTCGATCCCCAGAATTAAACGGTGAGCAGTTCCCACCTTTCCCGAACTCTTTCTCAAGATCCTCCCAGTCATACCATTTCTTTGTCTTATCCTTAGATTCTAGCATTTATCATAGGCTTCATTTCTGATTCTTCGGTTAAACGGGTTGGGGCAATCTCTCTTCCCATACGGTTTAAATCGAAGTTCCAGCTTCTTGATGGCCCACACATTGCCTTGTATTCCAATTCCGGTAGGTGACATGGTTTACCAAAAACAATTATGTATGGGACATTCGATGGGGTTTTGTATGTACGGTCTGTAAGCCCAAGAAAGTGTATCATGAGTTTGGAAGACCAGTCTTCTCTTAGGCTCTGGATCACTTCATTTCATTCTTATTCTTTAGTGGAGTGTTGCTTTGCATCATTCGTTTGGGGGATGGTGCGAAGCTATTATGCTTGATCCTCATACACTCTCATGGGTTTGTAAATATTTTATTTGCAAAATGGCTTCCCCATCACTAATGATAGTTGCAGATTGTTCCAAATCTGCTTTCAAAATATTTTTTACAAAAGAAGCTCTGGCTATGTGCCTTGTTCCTTGGACAAGCCACTGCTTCCACCCATTTGGAAACATAATCATTGCTGGCGATTATGTATATAGGTTCCAATGATGGTGTATCAAGTCCTTCCCCATATCAAAGATTTTCACCATTATACCTCTTAGGGACATTTCATTTCTACTTGTCTTTCCCAATCTTTTGGCATCTATCACACAATTTCACCCACTCGCCTGATCTCTGAAGATAGTGGGCTGATAAAGCCAGTTAGATTATCTTATGGTATTTCTTTCTCACGAAAAATGGCCCAATATGGTGGTGCATGGGCGTTCAGTCGAGAATTTTCCCTTGTTCATTTCGGCACACATCTTCTTATTATCATAACCGGCACCTCTTTTAAATAATAGTGGATCATCCAAATATAATACTGCTGTGAGTTAAGGTTCCTCTTACGATGGTAGTGAATTAGGAATTACTCCGAAGCTAAATGGTTCACAATATCTGACCTGCCATGGAAGTTTGGAAGGAAACTTTAAACGGTTACTTCATCTGGAAGTTCTCTGTCGATATTATTTTATCTTCTTGTGGTCTTCTTTCTACTCTTGACAAGTGATCATTTATCGCATTGTACTTTTCCTTTATCCTTGATCTGAGTCAAACTCTTGCAATATGCCACCACCTTATCAGTCTTGGCTTGCTTCCTTCTTTGACATAATTACTTGATTGTTGCATGGTCAGTATAGATGATAACATAGGATCCAAAATGTGTGCCTGATTTTCACAAGCAAATACTATGGCTAGCATCTCCTTTTGATTTGTTGAGTAATTTTCTTGTGCTTAATTGGGGTTCTACTAGCATAGTATATGGTCACAGATATTTTCTCCTTTCTTTGCCTAGGACGGCTCCATTGCAAAATCTTTGGCATCACCGATGGCACAAATCCAGTCCCATTACAGTTGCACAGCCATTATAGGTGCTTGAACCAATTTGATCTTGATCTTGAAAGAAGCCTTACGGGGTCATCAAAAATTAAACCTTGTATCCTTCTCCGATGTCTGCACATAGTGGTGCGGCTATTTTTTGAGAAGTCCTTGATGAATCTCTATAAAATCGTATACTGACCGGCTCCTTTTCTACTGTAATAATTTAGGGGTCTGAAGTTTTGATAATGGATACCTTGGTTAATTACACTTCAGTCTAGTAGCAGAATTTTATACCCGAAAACATTTCCTTCTATTTACCGCCCAAATGGCATTTTCGGTCGAGTGCTAGTTGTTTGTCTTGGCATCATCTTTGGAAACCTTTGTTTCAGGGTTCTTGAGCAACGATCAAACTTTGGATCCATATACGGTGAAGTCATCCATAAAAATTTCCATAACTTCAGCTGTGAATTAGAAGATGTTGACTCATACCTTTGGAATGTAGCGGGGCATTACACATTAGTGGCATCAGCCACGAGGCAAGGGTACCATAGGGGCATGTGAGGTGGTCTTCTCTTGGTCCTTAGGTGCATCAGCAAATCTGATTGTATCCTGAATACCCATCTAAGAAACAAAAATGAGGGTGTCCTGCTAATCTGTCCAACATCAAGTCCAATGAGGCGAAAGTATTAGTCCTTCTACGGTGGGTACATTGTTCGAACTCACCATGTCTATGCATATATAATCCACATCCTTTATCCTTTATTTGGAATTAATTCATTTCTCATTTGCGGATACTTTGTGACCACCCTTCTTTGGAACCACATGGGTTTGGGCTCTTGAGGACTATCTGGGGAATTGCATAGATAAACCGACATTCCCAGCTGATTTTAGTACCTCCTTCCCGACTACTTCCTTAAATGCTGCAGTTGAGTCTCCTTTGATGTTCTACGGATGTTTGATGTTTCTTACAGAAATTTTGTGCATACAAATTGATGGGCGTACCATGATTCTTCAATGGACCCAGTATAGACTCTTTATGCTTCTTTAAGATTTTCCATGACCTACCTCTTGTTCTCATCACTATGAGAGATAATCCTTTGGTCTTCTTTTGGTATTCTAAATAAGCATGCCAAATAACTTGGCAACTCTTTCAACCACTATAGCCTTTGGTTTCTTGATGAATTTCCCCTTACCATTATTTTCCCCTTTGTCATTCTGTTTTTTTGCCAGATATTTCAACCGGTTTCTATAGAATGAAAAGGGTGATTGTATGGACAATCAGGTAGTCATCTTCAATATCTTTGGGAATTCATCTTTTTTCATTGATAAAAATTTAGACATTACAATCATTGTGTGAACATCGGGGTTTGTAAATCTAGACATCATCAAGTACATTTACAGATTTTCTCTGTCTATATCTATATTACGCATGCTTTATCAAGTTGAAAGCGACTTCTTCTCAGGCCTCTCGAGAGGTAGAACTCCTTTTTGCATGTCGATCAGGCGGCTCCAGGTAGCTAGGTGGGTCTCCCCAGGTAAACGGGTGTGCTTTGTGGTCTTGCTTCTTCCGTGTCGGAATGAGTAGAGTCCCGGAAACAAATTTCCCAGCGGTGGCCATTTATGTGAGACTCCTTCAGGTTTCACCAGCATCGATCACAATACGCCCATTTGAAGAGTAACGGGTGAGATAACCTCCCCAAAACTTAATTGCTTGGCAATGAAAGAAACATCAAGTTTATACTAGCTCCTGAGTCCACAAAGAGCTTTACAAATTCAACATCCCAATGATGCAAGGAATTGCTTAAAGCTTACAGGTCCTTCGTCTTACTACGCCAGTTCTTTCTTTATCACGTGCTGCTGATGGCGGTGAGATTCACGATCCTTCTTCTACTATCTTTCTTTTCTTGCTCGGCCTTGTCCTTGGTGAGGGTGCTGCATAGAGGTGGCATCTTGGGTCACCCTTACATATAAAGGGCATCTTGATCTCTAGCTTGAAGGTTTTCAAAGCCTTGCAAACTGCTCTATCTTGGGTCCACAGTCTCTGTGGAAATGGAGTCTGCAGTCTAGAGCCTTTGATATCCTTTGGCTCCACTCCCATACTCTTTTCTCTAGTGCTTCTTCCTTTTACGGGCTTTCTTCTTCTTTCTTTGCTGTCATTTTTCTTTCGTCTTTTCTATCCTTCCACTTCTAAGTGCTGTGACCATGGGTCTTTAGTTCTTCTTTGTGTGTCACTTGGGAGGAATCTCCTCTCTGGCGCTGCGGGGTTAGGGCCATTTGCCCTACTTGTGTCTCAAGTTCTTGGGGGATGCATTGGTGGTGTTACGAAAAATTTGAGAATTGGTAGCGAGTTGCTTGACTCTATGACTTTGTTCTATGGAGGTTCAACGACTACTTATCCCATGAAATCGGCATCTGTTCTTGAAAGATTTAGGCCTCTCATTACGATATTCATTCTGTGTTCATTTCGCACTGCGTCTGGAACCTTGGTGGTTGTTGATAACCATGTTGAGGTTGTCCGTACCTTGGGCCTTACGAAGCCCCATCCACCGTATGAAGTTCCTTGGTTCCTCGGTCTTTGGTGATGTGAGTTAGTATTGGGTTTGAAATGGTAGTTTGGCTCACGGATACTTAACCTCTTGATCTTAGAATTGTTCTTGTTAGCTCCCTCATTTCCTTGATAACTCTCTTTGCTCCTATCATGAAGGTGTGTCTTTCTTTCTTGCTTCTCAGCACATTGCATAATGGCATCTGACTTGGCCTCCATGTTTGTCATCTTGTAATCCATGATCCTTTCCTCTACTATTTCCTCTTAAGCTGGAAAGGTTTTCTATGGCTAACCGGAACAATCGGCTCTGCACCTCTGACCTTTTTGGTTTGGGTGCTCCTGACTGTAGGCATCAGTAGTCCCTTGGATATATCATTGAGGCATGATGCTCTGATGTCATACAGATTCTTCAGATCTATCATTACATTGGACATCTTCTCGATAACTTGGATTTGAATCTTTCCCAAGCTACATATAGGCTTTCATCTTCCCCCTGCTTTGAAACCTGATGATTTTCCCTCCTTTACGAGGTGAGGGTTTGGGGAAAAGATGTCACACCTAAGTGAGCCTCCCCAACTCCTCCCAATCCCAGCGAGGCCATATGGTAGATTCATATATGTAGGCTCTTTGTATCTTAGAGAAGAGAGGGAATGAATGCGGTTTAATGAGCACGGTCTCACCCCATTTCAACTTCTTTGTATTTAAATACAATAAATCTTCCCAGGTGCTCGTTTGGGTCTTCAATGCATTGATAAAGCTGATATCTTTCTTGGACCATAGTAATTAGTCTTGGTTTAAGTTCAAAATTGTTTGCATGATATTTGCATTTGCTGATTACGATACTCATCTTGAATAATAGGCTTGAAGTCCTCCATAAGTATATCATTAGTTGGAGGCCTTCTAGGCCCTTCTCTATGTGTTTCATTAAGTCTTGTCTTTCATACCCCTTGGTTGAGTTTCTGCCTTCCTTATCTTCTACCGAGCTTAAGTGTTCTCTCTAATAATTATATCTGCTGGAGATCAGATCGGTGTTACATTTCTATCATCAAAATTTTGTCCACAGAAATCCACACACACTTACATTAATAGGATTAATTAAGTCAACAAATATTTTCAAATGGTTCGTTAAAGGTTAGTAGCTAAAATAACCCTTTGGCAGAAAAGCTCTTTTGTTCTTTTCTTAAAATGTCAATTAGTATTTCCTTCTTTCGTGAATATTAGTTCACTAAATTCTTTCGATCCGTGTGGCGCCGTAAAACTGTTAGTATTTGGATCGGATGATGTATAAAATTTATATTACTATTACGAAAGGACTATTATCTAATCCCAGCCAATTTATGCCATAAACTTTATTTGAGACTACGTAATAGAATTGTTATGGTCAAGAAACCTTATTCAATTTAGGGCTTATTGCAAGGGACTATTGTCTAATCCTGATTAAATAAACCATTCATGGTGTGATTTTCTTTAAGTATCACTTTATTAAAAGATATTTTATAAGAGTAAACCATTTTCATGTGGTTTGATCCGGTTCTTTATGAGTGCAATTAGAATAATGAGTAATAAAATGTATTTTAAGTCCCGGATATGATCCCACGGAAGTCTCGAATTTTTCAATCAGCTACTCGACTAATTCGCTCCATACTATTTGGGCTGATAATACGATAATGAGATTTGCTTTGTGACGAAAGAATGATGTAGAAAAATGATGAATAACAAATGAATTGAATATTGAAATATCAAAATAACCAATTTAGATTTAGCAGTTATCTACAAGAAAACATTGAATAATCATTGAAGAATCAATTCACCTGCGGTCTGATCTTTGTAACTTTTGTTTTAGACTACAGTTACTTAAAACTAGTCCGAGGATTAACATAGTGTATTGGATCTCTCAAACCATAGTTCATCATCTCACCTTACTTAGTTTCTCTCGAACACGGAGGAGATAACTACTTTAAACTAGTAGCCTTGTTGGGTGTTTTCTTTCTCGATACTTCCCTTACCTGACCTTGGAGCTGCGGACTAAAGCTCCTTGATTTAGTCATTTGCAGAGTTTGCACTATACTGGTTCCACTCGCCTCAAAATTAGAATAGCTTACTCTTTCCTTGATTAGATCCTTGCTAACCACGGGATCAATTCACTATTCAAATTGGGGGTGGGAAATCTACGTATACTTAAATTAATAACTCCCACTCGACTCATTTCAGTTCTGAGTGAAAGAGGATGTATTGATTTAAGCCTCTGAGTGCATTAGATTAGCAATATAAGGTTCCGTACCTTCACCCGAAATTGTTTTACTCGGGAATGCCTTCTACGTAATGCTTGGAGGGCCTCACAGGAGGTATTGAAACAACCTCGTTATGGGTCTGAGAAATGAAGTGGGATCCAATTCAATAACCGCAAAGCCCTGACCAGGTCGATTTAACATACGAAGTTTATTTCTTATGAATAAAATCTGCGGGAAGATTATTTAAATGATAACGTCGATTCCAAATATTGGGTGGGTTTCTAAATTCACGAGATTATACCATCATTTAGGCTTCTTTGTCAAGTAAACCAACACTATGCAAATCGGAAGCTGGTTGTTGAAATCCAATTTATGCAGAACTCGAAACAACCAGACGGTAATTTTAAATACAAATCGCATTCGGCTAAATCCTTCACATTCTTTGTTTCAAATCCAAATTCATGAAATACAAACTAATCTAATCCCCAAAATAAAATGACGAAAACAAAGAAGGAAAAAGAAAAGAAAATAAAAAATCTGAGGCCTTGGCTGCCAGAGATCTCTCTTTCAGTGGCAGAATTTGCTTTTTCTATTGGTAGCGACCTTACGTGTTCTATAGGGTTAAAGTTTGGGCCACTAATTCAATCTGATCTTTGTGGATTTCAGTGGGTAGCCCCGTATTACTGTTGGTCGCGACCTCCAGTCCTTGTCATGACATAGGTTAGTTGGCACTTGTTGCGTATTTGCTCCAGGTAAGTCATGATGTTCGCTGCTGTTTGAAAGCCTTGCCTTATGTAATGAGGTCATCTTCATTGTATCAACCTTATTCGCAACCCCAATAATGGTTTAAGATCGCAGCGGTAATCTTGTCGCGACTCGACTTAAAGTTGCAATCGTCTTATTTGGTACAAGCCACAGTGCCATACGACATGTAATCTTTAATATGACATCACTCTATGGCTCCGCAGTTTCATTATTTAGTTTCACGATGTCGCGACGCCGATTTCTTGTCGCTGACATCACTTTATAGCTCTTGCATCTTTGGAACTTGTGTGTCTTCTTATGCAGCGACCTTCTGATCTCTTATCGCGACGCCAGCTTTACGAATCTGGGGCTTGGTGGTGTTCGATGTATGACCTCAGTCCATGTGCGACTAGTATTTTGAAGCTTTCCCGCGATGGTTTCGATGTACAGCGACCTCGATCCCTTGTCGACGTAACAAGGCTATGGTGCGGTATCTTCTTATGGCGACGCCGATCCGCTGATCGGCGACATACGGCTTAGAATCTCTACGACCTTCAAGCGAAGGTTTAAGTCATCAGCGACCTCATTCCCGCCCAGCCGACATCACTTTCTATCAGATTAAACCGGTAGAACATGTCTCATCTGGCGACTCGATCTTATCGCGACCTCAAATTATAGCTCTGACTTCATTGAGCAAGTTTCATATCGCGACCTCGATCTGTCAGCGACATCACTTTATAAACTCTGGTTAGTCCTCGATTGCCTATTTAGTAATGCACAGCCATGACACGCATGAATTTCCTTAATTTTCTGATGTCGCGACTGCATAGCTGAATTGATTACAAACTAGCTATGACGGCTAGTTGCAATGCCTTGTTTACGCCTGCTATTTTACGCATTTTACTCCTCAGATTCTTTGCATTTTCTTTGTTTTCTTAACTTTTTCCATCGACTAATAGGTGGTAGGTTCTTCGTAGATACATAATTATTCCTTTTGGATGAAAATCAAATGAAAAATGGATTAAATTAGATGACTTTTAAGCTCATCGCGGGTCAGTGAGATATAGAAATTGATGGCGTGTCGTGACGTCTAGTCGTGGCGATCTTAAGCGTCCTGGCGTTACTATGACGTCGGTAGCGGTTATTCCTCGATCATTAAAAGCAAAATGGGGACCAGGCGGGAGGTGAGGGGATCGGAGGTCGAGCGTCTACAGACGCTAGAGGCCACGGAAGTCTGTGTGGGACTTTGACTTTGGAAAGAGCGGCGTATCTTCTTCTTTTGGACGAAGGCGATGTTTTATAGATTAACTATTTGTGTTTTCTCGTTCGATTATGTTCTAGATTTATCCCCAAATTGTCGTTGAACCTGTCACATTTCATGGATTCATAGTATTTATATTATTCGGTTGTTTATAATTTGTTAGCATACGCTTTATATATGTGAATCATTTACATGGTAATGTCGTGACATTAACGTGGTATCTGAGTCAGGATTGAGAGATGGGGATGCAGGGATGTGAGTGTGACCTTCGGTTGATTAATTAAATAGAGATATTAGATCCGAAGGTGAGTGGGATTAGAACATTTAATCATTTGAATTATGGGGACAGGGTAGAGATACACTCAGCTCTACTAAGCGAGATAGTGGATACACCTCGAAGTGTGTTGTAAGCAAAGATCACCTATAGCCGTGATAAATCATAAATAAGCCCGAATAATATCATCTTTAAAAATAATCCGCCGAAGAAATTGAGGGAGACATAACCTAATCTCCAATGATGGTGACCGGATCGGTTAATTTGGTTTTTAAATTCGGTATTGTTTTCTTTGCTTTACTTGATTTATAACGAGATGGCCAGTGATCTACCTTGATCGACAACACTTATCACAGTGGATGATGGCCATTACCGCCGGTACACTATATTACTTGGCGACAGCATTGCATACGCACATAGGCGTACATTGCCACACCACGCTTCGGCTATCGACAAGTCTTAAGCATTCGCTTGCAATCCAGCGGCCCAGATACTTGCGAGCGAAAGGATGGTGGACCCGCGCCTGCGTTGATGGGGCTTCGAATAATCAGCGAGTCGGCGGTTCTGATTAACATCCCAATGGAAAAGTTGCAAAACGACGGTCCAGGATTAGGCTTGATGCCGTAATGAGTGATCTGAAGCCGTGATGGTCGGTCTTGGGCTTCGCCTCGTCGTGGGTCTTGTGACCTTCGATTGAAGCGACTCCACGGTTGGTTGTAGGACCGTCAGCGCGGAAATTCGAGTCCAAGGACCTTTGAATGGAAAAATATGCTTCTCTGGTGATGAAATTAAGCACCCTCATTTGGAAACTTAGACATGTCCCGAATTTGTAATAGAAAAAATTGATGCCTTAAGCGTCGTAAGCGTAGCTTCCTTACCGATAAAGGAAACAATATATCTCCCCATCTCTTATCGATCGGGCTCCTCCACTTACTACGCCTGATGCGCCGGCGGAGGTTCCCGAGTCTGGATGGATCTCATGCGACTTTACACCTTGCTGCAGGAGAACTACTGTGTGACGAAACTACTTAAATTGGTCGATGTTCTAGGTTCTCCACAGTGAAGCGGGCATTTTGCTCTCATGATTCGGCGAGGCCATACACGAAGCCTAACTCAAATGAGAGCCCGGTATGTGTTGGTTGAGTTCTGAAGGTATGGCCCGGAAATCACGGGGGGAAGACCACCCTTGTCGCACAGGGCTCACACGGGGGCATTGCGCGATTGAAGTCGGATGTTGCGGTCACGTCAATGCTGACCCTTGCCCATGAATGTCTCCCATCTTGAAATCGTCGGTCTGAGATTTGGTGTCAATCTGGCAGTGGCCGTTCGCTTAGTGGGGGATTGATATTATAGGTCAGCTTCCTTTACGCTTGCGAAAGAAACTATTGTTTGGTAAGCCCTTGTGATAAATGGATAGGGGACTGATGCATGATAACTGATCCAAGAATATAGAGACGTTACTCGGTTCATTTGGAAAAACATTGTCTGCTTTGGTTCGATTATCCGAGATCGATCGTGTCAGATGTCGTGCGAGTTTATGTTAGGGTCTGGGACTTTTTGCGAAATTGAAGATAAGAAACTTGTACTCTACCCCCTCGGTATTCCCAAGCGATACTTGTTGGAAACCTCCAGTAAAACCACATTAAGCGCCCTCAGCGGTTGGAGCTCATTAAAGGGAAATGGGTGGAAGAGGTACACACAGTGCTCTATAGGCTCTGGACCTTGCTTGGAAGCCAATGGCATCTCCTTCGCTCATACGGGATAGAAGTTGTTATCCCTACTGAAATCGGTTTACCTACCATCAGGGCCAGTATGCGAATGGAAAATCTGAAATCGGTGAATTGAAAAGGAGTTGGGCGTAAGTGGCGAACTCGGGAAATAGCGTGGTAAGTGGCGATCCTACCACTTCAGCCGCAGCGAGCTCTTATAACCTTGAGTGAAGCCTCGGGTGTTCCAGTCAGGCGATCTAGTCTTGAGAAAGTTTTGAAGTCTTGCGAGACCTGCGGGAAAATTCTTGGCCCAGGAGGGGCCAGTATAACAATCCACACGGCTCGGGGAGTTGGGTCCACATGCATAGACAAAACATATGGAACTCCTGTACCTAGAAATGTCTTGGAATGCCCGCACTTGAAAAGGTATTATCAATAAAGAATGTCTTTATTATACACTGGCATGTCTTGCATATACATGCCGCGCAGGTCCAGTCTGATGGGATGTGATGGCGGCTGTGAAGATAGCCTCTGGCTAGTCAAATTCAGAAAGAGTCGAATGATGATAGTGACTATCAGGCGGCGAAGATAGCCTCTATTTGGTTAAATTCAAAGAAGTCAGGAATGAAGTGGCCCGTCTCTCTGGCTGGAGTAGAATGCTTCCCAGCTAGTCGAATCTGAAAGTTCGGCGATTATGATAACACTTGTACCAGTGACTTAGATAACTTCTAGTTGGTCAAGATAAAGTCAGGAATTTGGCGTAGTAACATGACCTGCCAGGCCAACAGATAACATCTAGTTGAATTGATTTCAAAGTCCAAGATTGGCTCGGTTCAATGACCTGTCCGGCTAGCATAGATAACATCTAATTTGGTGGTCTGACACAGTTTAGCCTGAGCTAACTATCAGGCGTGATAGCCTCTGTGGTCAAATTAAAGTCGGATGGCATGTCGTGGCCTATCAGGCCAGAAGCGAAGATGGCCTCTCTGGCTTGAATTCAAAAGTCGGGATGGCGTGTGACTGTCAGGCGGTGAAGATAACCTCTAGTTTGGTGAGTGTAGTCAGGATGGGTTAGTAGCGACTTGTCCCATTGACGTAGATCACTTCATTTGGTGAATATTCAGTCAGGATGGCTGATAGTAAAATGACTGTCAGAAATTGACTTAGATCACTTCATTTGGTCGAATCTGAAGGTCGGATGGATCGATCCGAATGACTATCTGGCTGTATACCTCGCTTATAAGACTAAATGGCTCGGCCGTCCATGGTGATCAAAATGCAAAAGGATAGCCTAGTGAACAAACTACTTATTGAAGCCCAGCTAGCGAAGGCGTATCAGCTCAATATCGATGATTCCCTAACCTCCTTTCCAGATGAAGCACTCGGCAACCATCAAGCAAACTTTCGGATGGCATAACGCCAGAAACATCCGATTATATTGAATGAAAATTAGCAAAAAAAAAAAAAAAAAAAGTAAATTGTTTAGTGCAATGCAAGGCGATTATAAGTCTCATAAAAGCTGACCAGGCCACACAGTCATTTATGGCATCCTCAGCCCCTCTGGTCAGACGAAGGCGAGGGACCTGTCGGAGAATCGCTTCTTCTCAGCATCGATTAATTTGACTATAGGACCTCCTCCTTGCTAGTGTTTGGGTCCATTTTGGAGTAGGCAGTGAGGCAGCTTGGGGGGGCATGGGGTTGCAAAGAGCTGCAGGTTAAGCGGAATTTGAAGGATCCAGGCATTTCCCATCAGGGATGTGAGGCTTGCTCCAGCATGTTGTGCGTAAAAGCTGCATGGCCCAGTAGCCATAGTTGAGCAGTGTGTGGGTACGGGGTCCCGGGCTTCGGCCTGCTTCGTCTCTCTATAAGCAATAGCGCCTTCTCCGGAGAAGGCGAGATCATCCTTTATAGTCCACGAGCTCCGTAGGCCGGTGTCTCATACGCGGCGGTGTCTTCTTAGCTACTTATAGGCTTCCCAGCTATGGCCTTCCGCAGCTGACTCCATGCTCGGACTCAGCGAGGCTAGCATTTTCCATGTGCTAAGACACATGAGCCGGGCAAGCTCGGACTCCGTAGCCCAGAGTGCTGGCCGCCCGATCTGCAACAGCAAATACCGCCTCATGTGCGTCGCGTCCTCTGACCTCACCCAGGCACGCCTCTTAATGATTCCTTAGCCTCAGGCTCCCGGGAGTAGTACGTCGACTTCGGCCTCTTTTAATGTGGCTCACACAGTATCTCCCACTCGGCCCGACCCCAGATTGGACGTATATAATCGTGATCGTTATATAGCGAGCTTAGACTAGTGATCTTTGAGCGCCGTGTTAAGATACTTGTGATCTGCGAAAGAAACATGGCGCTACAATCAAGCATGGGCGTTAATATCACGAAAAGCTCGTTTATCTTACCGGTTCGGTCGACTAAACGCAGATTACGGTTGTGGACTTGTATCAGATCGTGGTCAGCTCAATGTCACCTCCTTCGAGTCCTGCACACTCAGAGTATGAATTTCCTTGAGACCCATACGTGAGGCGTACAGGCATCGATACATGGCGGATCTAGTGTTCATCAGGTCGGCCAGCGACCTGCTCAGCGGTGGAAAGGCTCCCGACGCGCGCATAATGAACCGTCTACTACAGGCGCGTACCTCCACTTCCAAGGCTCGCGGTGGAAGCAGAGTTAGTTATGATCAGCTCCGTGATGATAGGGCTAGATAACGGACATGAAACCGACTTACTTGGGTTGACCGCATCGGAAGGGTGAATTACACAGGCACTTTCGGGCTGGTCGACCTCCTTTATTTCTGTTAGGATCCACCTCGTGAGCTCCATTTGATATATTGCTCCGAGGCTCGGAGGCAAGAATGACAATGGCTTCCGTCTGGAGTCCTCCTCGACGGACTAGATCCCGCGGCTGGGCGGGATCAGGCTCACTAGTGTAGATTCCCTGCAGCTTTATCTTGCGGCGGCATAAGCGATCAAACGGCCGTCGTCTCTCCTCCTGATTTCTTATTCACTCACGCGAATCAGGGACCTTTCATTGACGGGGAACGGGTGAAATCCTCCCCCTTGGATGCCGGCGCATTTTGGCGCGACGCCGCTCGCTTGGCCTTTACCGCTCGAGGCGGTCAGGCCGCTACGATCGACTCAGGCCGGAAGGCGGGAGGGATGGGCGAACTAGAACCCTCGCTCGAAGCGGATGACCGATGCTTAGTATGCTGAGCTGATGCCTCGATTACGGATCCCGAACTGGCACGACTGACGCGAAATGTGACGTCACAAAGTGCTCCCTTTACGATGTACGCGATGGTCGAGGAATGGCGAAGAGGTATAAAGATAGGGTTCCTGTATCTCACAGCGAATGTTTGGAGTAGAAAGAAGGCAGTGTAGTGGCGCTCCAGCTGATAATCCAAAAGTCGGTGGATCTTCTCGATGCTGACTTCTCACGGTTCACGGCCTCCCGAAGCCTTTCCTGCATAGATAACACGGCTAATATGCATCCTGACAAACGTCGGGGTATGGCACGTGATCTAGATCCAGACTACACAGGAAGGATGGGACGGTTAACATTAGCAGCGGCCCAGGGGGCAGGGGTCTCTCATCCCGAGGACCCCTCACTGCTTAACGCCCCTTTCACACCTCAGGTCTTAGCGAGGTCGGAAGCCCCGTGACAATCCCTAGAGTCGCGGGCTCAAATCGACATGGACGTCAGTACTAGGCCCCTTCCCGGAAGTAAATATGAAAAGATCCACAGCCCAGGTCCAGAGTTGGTATAGATGGATTAATGCATGGCCCCTTATTAGTAGGATCTGAATCACGTTAGGGTGGATGAGGGGCGGCGGCGTGGGTCAAATGTAAAATTGTTTAGGTGTTTTTTGGAAAGCATAGCCGAGTGCAGTACTCAGGAGGTAAAACACACAGGTGTTCTCCACTCGAGGTAGATTCGCCGAGCTCCACGGCCCGAGTGTTATGGGCACCTCCGACCAGACATTAATTCCTCCGCCGTCGGGGCGAAATGATCTGCTACCTTCACGAAGCCGGAAATCGCGAAGCCCTCAGGCGACGCTCATGGAAGTTTCTTCGACCCTACGCCATTCTCTGAAAGCAGTCAAGGAGAGAACGAATATTAGACCACTAGCCATATACCCAGGTTGTTGGAAGACATACCGAACTCGGGTAAAACCGCGAGTGCGAATCATGAGTGTTACACCCGTCCCCTCCCTTTCGGGCGCGTACGACGAGGCAGTCCTCATCAAGAGATTGACGGCTGCAGGAATGATGATGGTTTTGTGGATGAGTCTTACGAGTGCACTAACGACAATAGCTCGTAGACGAGCGGCGAGGTTAAACTGGCCTATTACTTTGTATTGGTTGGTGGCGAAGCGGATAAACGAAATAACACGGAAGGAAGGTCACGACTTAATTTTATTATATATAACTATTGCTAGAATTACATGGTGGCATTAATGCGGCGATGGCCCAGTCGTGTTTGCTGATATCTCGACCATCACGATGGTTCGCTCTAGGGCATTATGGAGCTAAGGTCGCGAGCCCGAGGCCTTCCTCTCGAGCGATTAAACCGGCCCGGGTTAACACGGTTTTATAATGTTGATCGGCCTCGATTAGATAGAATGTCCACTACGAGTGTAATAAGGCACTAAGATGTGAAAAAGTACAATTTTATTAATTGCACAAAGGTGTTCGGCATTATAGCGATGCTTGTTTGCGAAACAATCATAACAACCACAACAAACTAACATTTCATAACATCAGAAATCTATGAAAAGAAAAAACGAATGAAGCATGCAGGAGTATCAGACGAAAGAGGCCCTTTGCGAAAGAGGAAAGACGGAGATGGGCTGAAGAAGCGAAGAAGGGAAGACGGAATTAGAATTTGAAGAAGAAGAGGTGTTTCTGGAGCGAGAAGAAGAGCGAATGGAGATGGGGGCCGGAGGCTAGGAAGAGGAAAAGGAAGATGCGTTTGGAGGGAGGTTGGTGATGTCACCAGATTCTCGATCGGGCCGAATGGCGGATCAAGCAAGTCACAGGCGCGAGAAACCTATGCCCCTTGCCCCAGGACTCTCATGGATCGGTTCTTTCGGGCCCCGAACTTGTACTGTGAACTATCTGAGCAATTTCTATAATAACAAAAATCATTTACATATATAAAAAAACTACCTTTAGGGTGGTGTCCCTCGAAATCTATACACATAAGCTGAGTCTCATTTACTTATACAAACCACTTGCTCGTGTATGTCTGCCCCCTCTGAGACATCGAGGAGATCCTTGAGCGATCTTTGGTGAGCACTATCTACGGATGGCACTAACTCTAGTGATGTGGGATGTCATGTCACACATCCTTACTCTGCTTATCTTTAGTACCTACAGTTGAATACCATGCTAAGCTTTGGCAGTGGGAACCTATCAGGGACTGACCAAATAAGCATGATCGTGCCAGCCAAATACAACTATCTTATCGTTTTCATATCTTATACGCTATATCTGTGGCGTTTTGACATATAACCTTTCATATCATTTATTTCTTATTCTAGTACTTATCATGTGATCTATTAAATTTCTAATGGTTCATATTACATATCCTATTCTATGCATGTCATATTCATATACATATATTACTTTCATGGTTATATACTATACCATTTGTTATGTTCTATGTTCATGTACTATTATCATGTACTATCATCATGTACTGTCATCATGTACTGTTTTCATGTACTAATTTCATATATTGTTTTCCTGTTATACTTTTCATATTACTTTCTCTTTCATGCCTGTAAATACCAAAGAAGTGGATACATGAAACTATAAAGGGCCCGAAGGCGCTATACTCACTATCTGACTTGATGGTCTAATAAGAACCAGGAGCTTTGTTATCATTAATAAACAACCATCTATAAGGGCCGAAGTGTGGTGACCTTTAGGACCCTTGCAGCCAGTCCCAAACGAGATCCTATCTCATCGACCCAAACAGGGCTGATTATGCGCTATCACTGCGGACTTGTTTTCTAATAGACATGTCAATACATCCTACTTGCCCAGTCGGACCACGGGCAATCAATTTTATTACATTTCACAGTACATATCTCTTAAGCGCTGAATAACTATTGTTATCGCAGTTGTATACAATATATACTATCATTACTTTAATGCGTATTAGTTTCTCATATACGTAGCTTCATATTCGGTTCTCATATTTCTACATAATACATATATTCCTATATTTTTATCATGCATGCATTTCTCATTCTTATATTCATATATGCTTATCATATATTCCTCATGTAATCTATATTCATATCATGTCTAGCAGCAACATCTTATATCTTCATGTACTTTATCAAACTAACCTCATATCTTATGACATATACCTATACGTTTTACATAATTGTCGTTTTACTTGTACTTTATCGGTTGTCTATCTCAGTAGGAATGTAGAACTATAGACTTCTTCTTCTTTGATACCCTTAGGTGCCCTTCATGTCAGACTATTTACCTTTTCTTTTCTTATTCAGATACACATATAAACATTCGCTTGGGTAGGAATGAAATGAATGAGATTGGTGCTGATATATACACGAAGGTCTGATGCAGTGCAGGAACATAGGTAATACGCCCATATAATAGAGTGTGAGCACTATTTGGGTGTACAAGGCGGTCATGTATCATTGCCCGAGTAATACAGCGTCGTAGCAACAGCGGGAGTCTGAAGCCTTTGATCATGGCGTGCACTGCCGTAATATAAAGCGTTGCGGCCTTGCGAGTCTTTTGGAAGCCGCTGATCATATATGTCTTGTCATTCGTCTCAGATCTTAGGTAGTCATACAATTTATCGTGTTCTCTGGGCTTATCATTTTATTCTTTTCTTCTATACTCCTCTACAAATCAAATCTACGTATATTAGTTATTTCTTGTTCATATCTATCTCTTTCATACATCATGTATTTCCAATTGACTTTAACCAAACGATTGGTACAATTGAACAACAATCCAAATTTTCAGATGTGGATGCGAAGATTCCATTAAATAGCATATGGTTAGATTCTAGACTGAATGATCTTTCATGAGTTCCAAAGAACACACCCAGGCGGGAGTTCGGATGAAGGAGTTATGACTAGCCTTAGAAGTTGGAGGTTACATGTAGTCACCTGACCCATTCTTTGAACTAGGTAAGGACCATAACTTGGTCTACAGGGTCCAAATTGAAATTCAAAATCTTAACATCATCTTGACTCAATGGTCTTTCTGGAGCTCAGAATACTGACGGAGTTTGGGCTGAAGGAGTTATATGACGCTTAGAAGTTGGAGGGTCGCGTGTAGTCCACACCAGTAGGAGCTAACACAGGCGCCGGGGCGTTTGACACCAGTGGGACCGTAACTTGGTCTGAGAGGTCCAATTGAGAAAATTCAGAAATCTTAACATCAAATGCTGGCTCAATGGTATTTGTAGAATTAAAGAGAAACACCCGAAACGGAGTTGAATAAGGAGTTATGACCTTCGAATTTGGGGTCACATGTAGTCACCAGTGAGCTGGCTGACCTCGGAAAAAGGACCATAACTTGGTCTACGGAGGTGGGTGAGAAAATTCAAAATCCCAACGTCAGTTCATTGATGTGGCTACAATTACCAGAAAGACTCACTTGAAATTCGCGCTATTGCTTACCCCAGCCGTTAAAGATTAAATTTAATGCATATGACCAAAATAGGAAATTTTCTTGGTTCAATTATGACCAAACCTTTCCCGAAAACATATATATAGAGCCTTAGAGCTCTTAACGCTTTCAGCCTTATGAAATGAGTTTGGGGTTTCGGCCAGTGTCTACAAAATAAAGGGTTTCAAACCATGTCCCCAAACTTCTAGGCCAAGCTGACTTAAATGCTTTTATGTTTTTCTCTTAATATCAAATGATACTATGAACAGTTCTCTTATATACCAAAATAATTTCCTTACACCATGGTTTAATACAAATATTCATAGTTCCATACCTGTGAATCTCCTTCTTTCTTCCTTCTTCCTTCTTCTCTCTTCTTCTTCTTCTTCTTCTCTTCTCCATATCTAGTTTTCCTCTCTTCTAAGACCAAATGAGACTATTTTAGTGCTCTTTATCAACTCTTAATCTTCATTTTTTACTTTAATTTTTCTCTTTTGGAGCATGTAGACAGCCCTCTGGTCGAAAGGAGGGAAGAGCTTTATAACTGCTGACTAAACATGTCTCTGCTTTTCTGTATTACTGCTTTTTGGTGCATCGACTCTACATTACTTTAATTTAAACATCTGTCCTCTTTGGCATATGAACTTATTAAATGTATTATGGGTCATGAATTGAGTAAATTATTAATTTACCGTAAGCTGATTAATATTAATTCGAGTTCTTGTATTTATTTTATCTTTATTTTATTAGAGATATATATTTTTACTTTTATTATCTACTAAGCATGTTAACGTTTAGGGTATAATTTGAGGGTGTCCTCGGACTCCATTCAAGTTCTAGAACCACCCAAAGACCAGGACATATTCAGAAACCGCTCGAACCATACGATCCTAAGTCATTATGATTAGATGGCGCCCAGGCCAAGTTGAACACGATCATCCTTCTTCAGTAAATCGAGGGCCTTAGAAACATTCCAATTATCCTTCTCGTGAAGAGGCATTGGATAGTGATAAGACAAACTAAGCTACCCACCCACTAGCCTTTTATAGCTGCCTCTAAATCTCAGGATCAACTCAAACGACCCAATAACATCTAATGCAATTTCAAAAAATTTAAGTTTGAAAATTAAAGCGACGTGATGGTACATTTGTTCCTATAATATAATTGACGTGTTCCTTTTTTAAATGGGGATGATCTTCCTCCGGTAGGAAGGCAGCCATGAGTACCATGGGCGGGCTCTCGAGTTCCTAACCCGGTATTGACTAACCACAAAGGGACTGACGAACCCGATCGGCCCGGGGCGTGGTCGATCAGCCACAGTACCCCCGAAGGATTAGGCTCAAAAGCAGTAGGCCCGAGGCAGTGTCAATCCTCTGCGGTGCGTTGCCTCATATCCAGGATGCCTTTTTACGAGGTGTTCACTTTCCGTCGTCTACTCCACAGCAGAAGAGAACATGGCAAGCTCTTATTCATGTTACAAGTGTAAGTTCTCCCATAAACCAACCTCCTCGCCTCTAAAAGAATAGGAAAGCACTCTATGATGGCCTGTCGGAAGCGATTATGTAAAAAGGAAGAATAAATTAATGGCCAAAATAAGAGTGCGCTACCACATCATTATGGGGAGGAATTGTCTCAGAAAGACGGATCCACCTTTTCTCCTTATTAAAAGAGAAAGCGAGTCACATGGCGAGTCGAGATTCTTAATCGAAATAATTCTTGCTCTAAGCTCTAAGTCTTGAGAAAAAAGATTAACTTTGCCCTTGAAGGCGATGGAGCCTTTGTCGTCTACTTTATTTGTTTGCGAGTTGCCAACCAAGCTAGTGAATGGCAGGCGAGTAGCTGGCTAAAAATTAGGAGACTACAATAGCAAATGTAATAAATTATTTTAGTTAGAATAAAAAAAAATTAATATCTCTCTTTATTTGTAGCGTATGAATTTGATGCAAAAAAATAGTACCCGAAATTTTGATTTAAATACTATTACAAAGTAATCTCTATATAAATTATTATGACTATTGTCTTTAACAAGTGTATTTTTATTTTTATTAATTTTTACTTCCTCATTTGTGCAAAATATTCGTCTCATTTTCCGATATAAAGCATAAAATCAAGATACAAATATATAGTAAAAACCGATATTTTGATCATTGCATCCACATTACCTCTCTTTAACGGGATAAGAGTGTGGGATTAAGACATCCCTCCAAAAAATAGAGAACAATGACCCTCTTCAAAGAACAAAACACAAAACCAAATAAAGGTAAAAGAAATTCTAATCGACTTTATATCAAATCTCGTTTCGTGACCCATAAGATAAAAACATCATAAAGCGAATTCGTTCAGAAACTCAAACTCAGATCGCAGTTAAATTAAGAAACGTGATACAAAGCATATTCAATGTCATCATTACACTCTTTAAGCGGGGATAAAGCGTAGGATTAAGACATCATCAAAAAGTTGCCCAACGTGCCCTTCTTCAAGGAACAAAACACAAAACGCAAAACCAAATGGAAGGCAAAAGGAAGTTCTAAATCCGGCATCAAAATCTCCGTCGAGCATGATAAGCTGTCGAAAACACATCCACGTTCACAGCTCGAAACTCAAAAACAAGTTCAAATTAACGACATAATGGCTATCTCACAATGCATATTGATATCATCCACATTTTTAAACAGGATAAGTAGTTAAGACATCCTCGAAAAAAAGACGACAATGCCCTTCTTCAAGGAACAAAACACAAAACACAAAACCAAATAGAAGGCAAAAAGAAATTCTAAATCCGCTTCTGTCAAATCTCATTCATATGACATTATAACATAAACCAATCGAATCCCAGATTGTTTTAACAATCCACAAAAACATTATAAAAAAAAAGGGACTCCTGATTTAACTTTATTTTTGCCAAAAACATAAGTACTCTAGTACTTACTCCACATGCTCTTACACAGCATATGCCTATTTTAAAGTCAAAATTGCAGAACATAATATAACCATACTGACTGACTACTACCTTCATATTCTTTTTCTGTGATTGCTGACAGCCTCACGATGAGGGTCTGCTCGTAATCGGTCGGAGCTTCAAATCCATGGAGATTCATCACAGTTGCAGCAACGTTGGCAAGCCCGCCGTCAGGAACGTCGTTGCGGAATCTCACTCCATGGCTGCAGTCCCCGGACGCTTACGATGCCGCGGGAACCTAAAATTAGCGCCGCCAAAGTAAAGCTCAGCCATATATCGACAGTAAAAATGAAGCGTAGCAAGTCTTGTAAGAGTTTCAGAGTGGGCTTCAAAAACCATCATCCAGGCAGACATACTGCAGTTGGCTTTTTCCGGCGCGCAGCCTAAATAAAAACTAACACAAACAAACACGGCAAAGTAGGTTTAACCAGGCTATCAATCAATCAGGACACCAGCAAAACTTAACTTTAACCGTGAACCGACCACGAACTTGAAGCGTTTTTGGCATGTTTGGGTTCAGTATAATCGTGTTTAAGTCAAATTCGTGTTAACCCGCACAACCCATTCAAAAAACAGGTTATGCTCATGTCAATCTACACCAACGCGAAATTATTAAATTTCAGTTAACTCTTAATATAAAATTAATATTTAACGCATTTAATGTATTATTTATGTTAAATATTGATGAGTTAATTCTAATTCATATTAATTTAAATGATGAAATTAATAAACAGGTTATACATATTTTATTAATTATTAAAAGCTTGAATTAGTGTTTAAATTTGTTAATTTTTATGATTATTATTCATGTCGTTTCAGGTTAACATGAAAAATAGTGGAATATCTGTGTATTGACCACGACCTGGACGCAAGGAATGGGCACCCCTAAGGACGATTAATAAAAACAAGAAGCTGCTCCTCCAGCCCACTTGGCAAAAGGCAGGGCAGATTCAGGCGGAAGCCAACCCCAGCAGGATCCTCAAAATTGAGCTAAAAATCAGAATGATTTTAACTGTAATTTTCAGGCTTTTTGTTAACTATGTGGTACTCAGTAGGAAGGTTTGCCGAAACACAGGTTGAGTGTGAGATGTAAAATTTGGATATTGCCGTTCTGTCAAGGAGAGGCTGACCAGACTTATTCCTCTTTTTGTCCTCAAACATTTCACGTAGTGCGTGACAACATATATTCCACCCTTGCTCTGTGCATCAAGGATCACATCTACCGTCATAAATCAGAGATTCCAGTTGTAGTATCAAGCTAATTTGCGGGTTTTGATAACAAAGTGATCTTAAAAACAAAATTAAAAAAAAACGGCACCATTTATAAATTTCAGTGGCCTTTTTGATCCATACCAGAACCCTATATTATCTAATCATACCGATTATCACTATCAATCATGTCATGATTCTGAGAAGGAGATCAGCAGAAGAACAGTTCCTCTCTTACGGCCCAAAATCACATGGTTATAACCAACTCCAGAAACCATAATAATCATTTACAAATCAAATGGAAACAAGATATTCAGACCTTTTATTACATTTTTTGGCCCAATTCTCCTGTTGAAAATATTTAACAGCCCATTTGAGGTTAACTCTTTGCTGGTGTTAAATGCAGGGTTTCAACGACAGTTAGAGTCCCTTCTATCGTGATATCAGGTCTTTTGTAGGTACGGCAGAAGGAAACTGATGGCAATCCTTACCACCTTTTCTGGACCATTTGGCATGAAAAAAAAAACAGAATAGTGTTTAAAAATGAGGAGGTTACGGTTCATCAGATGAGAACTTCTTTTCAACCTTATAATTTATAGGTCAGGACTGGTACTTCGCCAAATGGACGAATGGATTTCCTTTTCAGTTTCGGTTTTGATCGGCTGCCCCCTCTTTGTATATTTGGACTTTTATCAGTGGGGAAAGCCGGCGGCTTTCGGGGATGAAGCCCCTCTGCTCACTGATAAGATTTTTTTTGTCTTTGAAGTAAGTAACCAAACTTGTATAGTGTGGATAACAGATTCTTTGTTGGGCTTTTTAATGTGTGATTAGGTGCATAGGTGAGTTAGTTTTTTGGGTTCCTTCCCACCAGCCATCAACTCTAGTCTTTTACTTTTGAGCTTTTTATACTTTTTATCAATATATCGCTTTTTACGTCAAAAATAATTTGGGTTCTGGTTGTTTGTAGTTAACTATTTGAGGGGATGGTAGGCTGGCTTTTATTTTCTTTTGCTCTCTTTTGTTACTCCTTAGGCTCCTTTTGTACTGATTCTGCTATCTATTTTCATTTTGACCACGAGAACATATTTTGTACCAGACCACTAGAGAAGAAGAAGAAGAGAGTACAGTAAATAGCCGAAAAATAGCCTTATTCTGTTCAAAACAAAGAACATGGATTTTCAAACATCTTTTAGTTATTTTCTTTTAAGGCTGTTTTCAAAATGATTACATGAATATATGAAAAGGTGATAAAATAGTACATATAAAATCATTTTCCAATTTATTAAATAATATGAATAAGTTAAAAGCATTTTGAAGTTTCAAAACAGTAAAAATAGTTTTTCAAAAACCAATAACACAGAGATTGTTTTCAGTAACAATTACCAAACAGGCCTAGATTTACGAATGTTCCAAACATCTCTGACTTAACATTCTTAGAACAAAAACATGATTTTCTTATCTTTGGCTGTTTGCACCTAGCACCTCTAAAAGGCTGTTTTCAAAATAATTAGATAAATATGAAGGATGGTAAATAAAGTACATATAAAAATCATTTTCAAAATTTATTAAATAATATAAAACATAAGTTAAAAGCATTTTTATGTTTCAAAATAGTAAAACGATTCCTTGCAAGGCACTCTTTGAACTGTTTTTCCAGTAACAATTACCAAATGACTGGATTTTACAATGTTTCCAAGATCCAATCTTATATCTAATCAGTTCAAAGAACTAATTTGATGACATGAAAGTTCAAATTATCATATGCGGCAACATGAAATACCTTAAGTGGGACGACAATTTTATCAATTCAGAGATGTGCTCAATTAGCCCAGAAGAATATAGTAAAAGCCGCCCATACGACTGGCTTCATCAGCGGCTTGCATTACAACTGTATTCGATGATATCACCAGTGTTACTTTACCAGTAACCACTATTTGATGGTTAACTTTGAACCTAAACGAAGTAGCAAATAAATCAAATACTTGTTCAACGAATTCATGCTTGATTTCAAATACCGAGCCAAGTCAACTCATTGCAATTGAAGTTTTCCACTAGGATGGCATCCCTTGCCTTTTCAGCAATCTCCAATGCCTTCATCTTTGGTTTGACATTAAATGTAATTCCAGAATCACTAGGAATTTCTACATATTCCTCCATAGTTGAGTCAAATATCTGAGCGTTTCCATTTCAGAGAAGGTGACACGTAAACTTGACAGATCATAATAAAAGAAAGAAAAAGAATGTTAGACAGATAATGGTATCAAGAGGTGAATTGAGGAAAAAGGACCTATGACCAACCATGAAATAAAACCTAGACATGGGGGAATGGTATTAAAGAACCGGTGAATTGAGAAAGAGAAAAGAACCCACAATGCTTAAGTTCCTATGTTCTAATACAAATATGAACCATTAGCAGGTAATAATTTCCTGATCAGAACAAGAAATGCTTCATTTTCTGAAATGCAAACAAATGTCTAATAAAGGATGGACTATCCTTCAGAGAAAACAAAGCTCTGACAAAAACACGAGAGGTCCTAGGCAAGGATGAGAAACAACAAATAGGACAAACAGAAAAAAAAAGCCTTTGAGGTCGTATTCATATAGTTATTACAATTACATTCATCAAATAGTGTGTTCAGAGAATAAGTACGGATAAGAGTCAGACTCAAACATTCCAAGAGGCGATGTTAAATAAATATGAATCATTAGGCATGGTAAATGACAAGTTAACATAGAATTACACCGCTGGGTTTCACCCAGCGAAATAATTAACAAATACAAGTGAATATTGATATGAATTAGAAAAAGAAAGTGAATGATTCAACTCCAATAAATAATGTTGAATGATTAATTTACCTACCGGCAAAGTACGAACACTGTTGTGCACTAAATATTCACCCAGATGTTCTGTCTATCTCAGGAGGAGAAACAAGGTGAGCTGGAAGCTTCAACTCGCCATCATGAAGCGTTCAGCATAAGCAATTACCCAGAATCGAACTGATTCAATTTTATCAAAGTCCTCCATATTCAATTATGTAATCATAACCATACGATCTACTGGAACAAATGTAACAACAGCATCTCCACCATCACTATTGGTACTAGCGCCACTCATCAACAATGACAAAGGAGGTAAGTACGATCATTTGGCACAGGGCCTATAGTTCTTGACAGCTACAGTGAGAGTAAACAATGGGGCTTCACCGAGGAACTTGGGCATCCCATCCACGTTTATAACTCGATCATTCACGCAAGAGAACCAGACGATACTTAGTCAGAGTCTGGATAATCGCATTGAAGGATTCACAGCTTTGCAGGAAAAACACGAGTTGACAACCATCGCAATAATAGCAACAAGAACAAGGGAGCATGCCAAAATAATAAGAATAACGATATCAATATGTGAAAGAATCACAATATAATTGATAGAATTTCCAACTTCCAAACCATTTCTTGTCTGCGGCAATGATAATTCAATTACATAGAACCAAAACAACAATTGTGAAATTACAAGTATGGCCACGCAATCATTTGCAAATCCATTCGATGAAGTCGAGAGAAAAAGTTTAGGTTGAGTATTAACCAAATCAAAGCACATGCCCATGTCATGCTAATTACATTCATCATAACCTCCTTAAAGAGAGCCATGTAATTATTAGACCAACGGTAAGTTTTAGGGAAATCACTAATATCTCAAATCGTACCTCATATGATCCGGTATCTGTACATCGCCCTCCACCAGATGCCGATGCATTTCCATTTACTCTCTAACACTAAGTCATTCTCAGAGGTTCCCACAGGCAGCTTTTTACCGTAATCAAGAAAATTAAAACATCAGGTTTAGGATGTGGACATGATTCTTTTAACTTTTGTTTTCTGCTAGCTCCTTTTAGAAGTAACTGCCAAGAAAAGCATAAGAGGATCATGATCTCCAGGAAATACAAAACCATATCCAATCACTAGACAGTAGAATCCACCAACAGAACATACTTGCAACTGATCAATACGGGAGTGGACACCACCATCACTCAATAAACCAATGAGGTGCAATGTGCCAGTTTCAAAGATTCTGTTTATATGATTCACAAAACCTTCCCTCATAGATCTTTCAGAGACGATTACAAGATCAGCAAAGCCCTTACTATTCAGAAAATGCAAACTCAATAATGAATAACACTTAACATGCCACATAAAATAGAATTTATAAGAACTAGAACAATTACATTGAAAAGACAAAATAACAGCTTTCCATAATTGAAGGTTAGGGTGTGTTCATTTTAAATTATTGGAGTTCCAAGAGTGGGTTGATTTGAAACAGGGTTTAATAAATTCACCTCTAGCAACTTTAAAGTAAAAAATTTTTAAAAATAAATAAATAAGTATCCAAGTTAGGTTTTTTTTTAAATCAATGTTCATAATTTTGTAAAGAAAGAAAGATATCTGAGAACATTTCTCTACCATCCACACAAGATGGGTCACCGCAGCCAGTTCGATAGAATAGAATTACATCAATCATAAAATCCATTTACAATCACTTCAATATCTCAAAATTTTCAGAAAGAATAAAATTTACAGAGAATCATAATACCTAGGTAAAAAATCATAAGAAATGAATTGGGGAAGAAATTCACCCTTGAGTAAATATCAAATCCCAAGAGCATTATGGCCTTCACTGTGCCCATGTCATCCCCTCAGTTGGAAGCCCTGCTGCAGTCCATGAGCCCCTAACCAGTCTCTCCATTTTCTCAGGGGGCACCTGTAAAGCGGGAGAAAAAAACATACGTTATCAAGCCTTTCAATAGCTAGAGTGATGAGGCACTAAACTTATAATAATCTTTTAATGGCAAACAACTTGTGCAAGAACATGAACGAAGGCAGTTGACAGAAGCATTAACACATCACTTCACTAAAAGGAATTAACAAATGAATACAATCAAACAGCCCTTGATATGTGTTTTCCTTCCAATTTTTAATCTTAAGCCAATACATTTAGCCTACCTTTGGTTCTTGGAATGTTTAAGACTCCGTTCGGAACCCGGAAAATAGTAAGGAAAGAAAATAGAAAGGAAAATAAGGAGGAAAAGTGAAAAGAAAGAAAAGTTGAAGGAAAATAAAAAATAGGTTTAAACTTACTAAATTAATTCTATATGTATATTCAAACTCATTTGACTATGAAAATTAAAAATATGTAAAATTTTGAAGAATTTTGATTATATTTGATTTTCTTTTATATTTTCCGCGATGAAATAAACCTTAGAAAATGATTTTAAGGTATTTTCTTTCTTGAGTACTTTCCGGATTCCAAACGGAGCCTAAGGAAAAGAAAATAGAAAGGAAATTTATAAAGGGAGAAAAATGTAAGGAAAATCCTGCATTTTTCCTGTTTGATCCATGAATGGCGGAACACAAAACTAAATTTGAGCAGTAAGTTTCATCGACGGCGAAAAGTAGAAAAAGAAAGAAAAAATGAAGAAGAAAATTGATCTGAAATCAGTACCTCATTTTTATATGCTACTTCAAGTCATTTCATTTTCTAATATATAATTTGAAATTGCATAAGTTCCTAAATATGTTCAAATATGTGATCTACTTGTTTTGGCCCAGCGCATATGTCAAAGTAGAACAAATCGAGCCAGAGTTCCGGCCAAGCTTCAAGCCAGTACCCTTACTACAGGTGGGCTGACCCTCTCCTGAACACGGATCAAGACCACGGCCCGGTCAAGCTCATGGACTATCAGATTACATGAAGGCTGCGGGATTGCGCTTGGGACACATCCTCTCTAAGCGACCTACTGTCTCAGAATGGCCATTAATAATTTCATTGATCCTGCTCAAACACATCCTGAATCGCATTCGCCAATATACCGCCGCTTGGGATGATCAAGCTGTGATTCTTGGGGCGGAAGATTCATATAACTGGCTATCGAGAAGGCAGGCCCTCTTGCATGATAGAGCCCACTTTCCATTTCGCAAACCAATCACCCACTTTCCATAAAGTTGACCATCCTCTCACTTGCAGCGAGAGGGTCCCAGCCAGGGGAAGACCCTCTCAAAGCCAGAAGACGTGGTACTCTACTTATTTCTGCAACCGACAGCGTAGGAATGTGCGTGGCGCGCGCCAGGTTCCTGTTTGTTTCAAGTCATTATTAGGTTAATGGCGATGGAGACGGAATAAAATATATTGGGTTTCTTTCATATTTCAGTGGAAGCGAAATATGAAGATATCTTTTCCACATTCATAAATGCTGAAGATGGTAGTAGATAATTCGACGATCCTGGCTTTCGAGAAACACAGTATCCACGAATCACGTTAAATGTATAGGATGGTCAGCGATTTCATGGGGAGGAAGGTGGATAAGCATTGCTCAAAGGAAGAAACCGGACCATGGCGCGCAAATGAAGCACCCCTATCCATTTATAAACCAATCCCTTACTTTCCATAAAAGTTACCATCCTCCTCCTTCACTAAATGGAAGTCAATAGGGGAAGACCCTCTTTGAAAAAGCGAGCGTATTTACTCCCAATTTCTCTGTGAGCTTCAAGCATCGGAGCCAGCCACCTACCTTGCAGTTCGTTGTTGACTTTGTTTCAGGAGTCCTTGTAGCTAGGTTAATGCCCCGACGATCCGGATACAAACAACAAAATATATTTGGGTTTCTTTCATATTTTCAATGGGAAAGCAAATATGAGAAGATATCTTTTCAGCATTTTTTCCTTATCTCTCACCGGAACCAATGCACTTTTAGTCATCACAGAATAAGAAAAGCTATTGGCTCACCATTTTCGATTTAACTTCGTTAATGACAAATATGAACAAATACCATTTTCAGTTTTTTCGATCTCCAATCAGAACTTTGAGACTTTCAAAACTTCCCACAAGAAAAAAGCCGAAAAGCGGCCATAAGATCCAAAACACAGACCCACCTGTATGTAATACGATCCAAAATACTATTATTCCCTCATTAAATTGCTGCCATTAACATCAGATGAATCCAACATATTATCAACACAAATTTAGACACCTATCCAATTCCGCTAATCCAAAAATCCATACTTTAACACGAATCGGAGAATTTAAGAACACTATTAACAGATCTTGCGTGAGAAACCAGCTAACAAGCAACCGAATATAACAAAATTTTAAATTAAAAAATCATTCAGATCCGCGAAACCCTAGAAAACAGAACCAAAATCGGCGGAAAACAAAAAACAAAAAATACAAAATACAAAATAAAATCGGAAGAAGAAGGAGACCTTCTTGAGAGAATCCATGGTGGGAGTCTCGGCGACGTGGATGCAGTTGTAGTTATCGGGATTGGCCTCGCCCCATCCGTCGAGGACGACAAGGCCGACGGTCTTCCCTTTGGGGAGCTTGGGGTGGTCGGCGAGCTTCCATGAGAATCTGAACCCACTTTCTCTTCTCTCTTATCTTCTCGGAGAATAAAACGAATCTAGAAGAAGAGTAAATCAAATGAGAGAGAAGGAGATATCTGATAATGTAAACGAAGAGGCAAGGAAGAAGGAAAGGTATGTATATATATATAGAAGAATATTTTGACTCTGTGGGCGAAGGTTAAGCATACAAAAACAAACTAGATGATTCCGATTGATGGTATTGGTCGAATCGATGGTTGAATTGTAGTTTAATCGGTTTAAACCAAAATCGAAAAAATTATTAATCGATGATCCGATTTGTTTACAAAATAATTATAGCCTATTTTGTTTTTGTTTTTGAAAATTGTTATTAAAAATACCATTTTCTTGTTATTATTATCTTGATTTTTTGTTTTTTTGTTTTTCTGAAGAACAGTAAACAATTGGGAATCAAATATATTTTTCTTTTTTTCCTTTGTTTTATAACTATTTTTGGGGCTGAAAACTCTTCAATGTAGGCACAAACGTTAAAGCGCACTGCATTGCAGTGATCTTATTTTTTAAACGTTTTACGATATATGAATGAAAATATATATGATGATTGAATCTCGATGGTTTAACCCGGCAGACGGGTTAGTAAGAAAGCTGCAAGAAAAAAAGTCATTGATAAATAATCAGGTTTTTAAAACACTGCCTTTTATTATATGTTTTAGAAAATAATTAGAGTCTATTTGGTTTATATTTTTGAAAACTGTTACTGAAAATACCATTTTGTTGTTTTTATTATCTTGATTTTATGTTTTTTTGTTTGTTTTTCATAATAGTAAACAATTGGAATCAAAATATATTATTTTCATTTGTTTGCTGTTTTTAAAAAAGCGTAAATTTGTTTTCAAAAACCTGAACTAAATATGCCCTTAGCCTATGTTTGGACACCAGTACTATTTTTAAACGAATTTTGATATGTGAATGAAGAATATATATATACCTTATATACATATATATATGATTGATTCATGTTTAGAGTCGAATCAGCGGTTACAAACGTGGTAGATGGATTAAGCCAGCGAAGAGTCATCGATTAGCGATTCGGTTTTAAAACAACACATTTCATTGCATATTTTACAAAATAATTTATAACCTGTTTGTTTTGTTTTTTAAAGCAGGTTATTGAAAATACTTCATTTTGTTGTTTTATTATCTTGTTTTTATATTTTTTTGTTTGTCAGAACATACGACAATTCCAGGAATAAATATGTTCTTCTTCTTTTTCCCTGTTCTCTTTGTTTTGTGAGAACACTTATTATTTTAAAACGTAAAACGAAAACTTATGCCTTAGCCTCTGTTTGGGCTGTCAATCTTATTTTTAAGCGAATTTTGATATGAGCGAAGAATATATAGATGATTAGATTGCTGGATTTGGGAATTGAATCGATAGATTGAGCCGCGCTCGGGTGGATTAAATCGGCGAAAAAGTCAGATCCGATCACGGGTTTTAAAACACTATTTCATTAACTTCTATGTTTTTACAAGCCAATTCCAGGCTATTTGATTTATGTTTTTTAAAACTATTTTATTATCTTGATTCAATGCTTTTTGTGTTTTTTATAACAGTAAAAATTTATAAATCAAGCCACGTTACTAGCATTTCACTCTTTATTTTTAGAACATAAAGCTGTTTAAAAACATGAATAAATATATTCCTTAGCCTCTATTTGTTGTCAATACTATTTTTAAACAGTTAACTAACTTCATAACAAAGCTATTTTGAAAATCCGTAACTAAAGCCGACTCTCTTTTGTTTACGTTTTTTTAATAATTTTAAAACCATTATGTATATTAGTATAAATAATTTTTATTTTTTAAATATAAAGAAAGTAGAAAGTGTCAAAATATATTTATTTTTTCAAAAATGAATAAAGATATCTGTTTTATAGTTGCGAAATATTCATTTCAGTTTATTTTAAAATTAAAATAATAATAAAAAATATTAAATTTTTGGTTACCTTTTAAAAGGTAAAATAGTATAATAAAAAGTATGCCTGTTTTCTTTTATTGTTGAGTGACTTCAAACAAATATATGTCATCCTAGGTGACGTATAAAAAATAAATAAACAAATATACATACCTATTAAAGTACATTCATATACTTTAAAATATTTTTAAAATTTTTGAAATTTTGGAGAATCAAACCATGTAAATTTTATTACAAACAGATTTTCTATATTTTATATAATTTTTATTAGAAATAGAGAGCCAGAAGTAATATTACCTTAATGCAGATGGAAGGGACTCTTATTTTATTTGTATTATTATTATTATGTATTATTATTTATTATTATTAGTGATATATTTATTTATTAAAAGGGAGTTATTTATGCTTATATCATTAATGTTTCTCAGTGTAGTTTGGAAGGTAGAAGGTAATGGGTTTACTGATTAATTAATTTTTAATTGTTATTAAAATCTGTAATTAAGAATCAAAGTAGTCAGGTAAAAACATGGCCAATTATGTTGGATTAACATTCTTATATTTTAATATAAATACTTTATACTTTTTGATGTTAATATTTAATTATACTGATTATGACTTGAATTTATAATGTAAAGCATGATTCATGGCGTAAATATCTAAAATATTATTATTGTGTATTTTATTTTTTTTGAAGAAGCTCAAATATTATTTATGAAGTGCAAAAAAAACAATGAAATTAAAACTTGCATATATCAGTATCATGTTATAATATATATATTAATACGATATATATATTTAAAATAGATCTGATTGTTGATTTGTTTATGTAAAGTGATCGTTTCAAGAGCTTGTATTGATGACCAAAAAATGTAAAATCAAAATTTAATTTTCAGTGTATTAAGCCAGACTATGATTGATTTGTATTTTGTAGAATGTTTGTGTAAATCGAGCGTTAACCGCGAAACAGCATAGTTGCTATCAATGGTACTAGATCAATAAGGTGGCTGGCTTGAAAATACGAAAAATAAAGGCTTGAAGCCATGTCGATTATAAAGATGAACAATTTTATTGAAGAAATAATCTATATCAAGAATAAAGCATGACAAATGGTGATTGAAATTAAATATGGCAAAAAAAAAAAAAAATCATTTATCTCATCAAGGAGGAGAGGAGTACATGTATTTCACTCTGCGCGGCGAAAGGATATAAGATTTATAACATAATGAGTATAACGAGTTTTGGGCGTAAATGATTTTAAATGGTCAAGATGGTTGACCGGCCCGGTGCCAGCCAATAGTCATATCGAACATCCGTAGCAATAGTAATTAGAAAACAAATTACCGAATGTTATCAGTGTACGCCGTGATTGAACTTAAAGCGCCAAAAATGGTTGTCGTAGACTGACGGTAGTCAAACTTCTCGAAAGATATGGTATGCATGGCGGCTGTCAGTCAAATTTAAATATTGAAAGCTTATTATATTATAAGCTGCACAGGCTGCTGTCGTGGATAAACGTTTGTGATTTATAAATTACATTCACGTGCTCAGTAATGGTGGCATTCTGGCATGCTCTATAGCGTATTTAATTTGATGATTTAAATGTTTAATAATTAAAAAATTATTTAAAATACAGCTACATAAAACTGCACACACACACACACACATATATATATATATATATATATATATATATATATATATATATATATATATATATATATATTATTTCAACCCATTATTTTATTTTATTTTTTATATTTTTAAAAGAAAGATGCACACATCTCACCAACCCTTGGTTGTTGCCAATAATATTATAATATTATATAGGTTAGGTCAAAAGCGCATGCTGAGGCTCGTGACAGGTGCACGTGATTTTTCTATGAAAGGCTAGCATGATATGCTGGATACCATAATAAGTTATAACAGGAAGGGAATATTATAATCGGATATTTCTTTCTTGTTTCTCCCACTCACTCCTCTATGCCTTAAACCCAAACAGAAACATATTTGCTTTATCATTAGGTCTACCCAACCTAACTCTCTCTTCATAATCAGTGAGCGCCTCCTTACAGAAGATACAGTGGGCAAAAGTTGTCTTATAAGCTTTTAAATTTTATAAAATAATTTGTGAGAAATTTGAATGACTATATATTTATCCGTGAATTATTATAGATATATTTATTATTGTATTAATAAAAATCCCTATATATATATATATGAGATTTATGATAATGAAAGAAAAGGGTAGAGATAGTGAATTAAGTGTTGATGCGATCGTGTTAGGTGTCGTGTGACTAACCATGATTGTGTGATGTCGTCGGCTTAAATCCGACAATAGAACTAATAATAACGTCGATATTATTTAAATAAATGAATTACGTATTAGGTATTGGCCGGTCAGTGATTATTTATTCATGTTTGATTATTTAAAATAATAAAATTATAATTAATCGTTCTTATATGTTTAATACAAATAGCATTAAATTTAACATATTTATTGATTTATTATTTAAATTATGAATTTATAATTAATAGTATTTAGCACTTAAATAACATTAAATAGGTTGGTGTTAATATAATAATTAATGGTCAATTAAGTGATCGTATTCTGTAGTCGACCACGAATATGACCGTTTGTATGCGATGTTAGGTGGGTGACGCAAATATGACTAAAAACACGATTATCACCGGCGCGTAAGAGTGTTATGTTAGATATCATATCAAATTTTACAAACTACTGAAAAGGGAAAAGTAACTGAGTTTTAACTTTGTTATCTCAATTTCTCTCTTTCTTTTTCAAATGGCTATAGCATCTCTAGTTATGTGAGGCTCTCCGGACAAGCAATGACTCGCATCATTATTGATTCTGTTTTGGGCGTTATTCATGCTGAAGTTATGAAATCCCCAAGTTGATAAGATTTTCATTCAATCATTGTTATTTTAGAAAATTTGAATATAGCATAGTGCTCATTTTAAAACATTATCATTTGATCTCGGATATGTTTATTATTAAATTTTGAATTTAACAAGTTATAGATTTTTACTTATATCTTTTCACTATGTTTATATCATTAAATTATTTTTAGAAAATGACTAATATTAAACAAGTTCTCATAGCTTTTATATTGGGAAAATGTTTATCTTATATATTGGATCTTGAAATCAGCTGGATGATATGAATCTTGGAGAATATAAATACAAAGAGAAATGCATCAGGTGGAAGTCTATAAAGCTTTAATATATTTTTTATTATTATATTGATAAAGTACCAAGAAAGTAGATTATCTACGATTCAAGGATCTATTGACCATCTGGAAAGTTTGAAAATTGGGTGACCATCAAAATATATTCAATACTTGAAGGTAGTTATAGTTTTGTCATTTCATGACTACAAGATTTAAGTTAATATTAAATAGGAAGCTCTACTTCTCGACCTTGTTAAAGTGCGATCTTAGCTAAAATTATGTGGAGAAGATCTGGATAAGGACATGTTTGTGAAAACATATACCACTTTCGCTCTAATGCTCTCCTGCATGGCAATGAGAGGCGTAGTTTTACTAATATGTGATTGTTGTATACTCACTATGGCAGACGGAGATAATGAAATTTATTAATAAGAAATCCTTTCAGTGTATAGTTTACGGATCTATCATTGCTTTTCAAAATGGAAGTGGCACAATTCAAACTAATGATGGGTGAATGTTTTTATGGACAGGCGAGTCGTAGTGGGTGGTTTTATTTTTTAAGATCAAAGGGTGGGTTATAATCCTTTTCTGTAATAGAAAACGACTCTAAATGCAGTACAGATAATTCAAAAATACTACGAAAAGGCGACCAGATACCGTAAAGAGGTTTATGAAGTTAGATCGTGAGGATGTGGAATGAAGATCGTTTAGTCGGCGTCGCGTAAATGCGTGACGTTTAGGTTGACGCTTTATGGCCTCCGTAAAGGAAAGGTAACAAATTAAGGACCAACTTTATTAATGGTCGGACGTGGATCTGATGATCCTTATCAGTCTCTCTCAAAAAGCTAACAATCAAATTGGTGGCGAGTCATAATACCTTTAACTCGTTGATCTAAGATTTTGAAGGTCAAAGTGGAAATGACCGTTTACAGATTGTTTGATGCGGCGTGTGCTGTAGATTAACATACCAACCTTGTCCCCATTGCACTTTTTATTTATATATTTAATACAATAGGGTTCTTGTTTAAATTTTATAACTTTTAGAGAATGGATCGATGTTTCTCTAGAGATACATGTCTTATTGATTGTATCATGACCCAACAATTTAGTGATAAAAATACTTTTCAAAACAACTTTAGTTTTATTTAATGTTCAAACTATCACAGATCTAGTTGACCCCTGAAAATTGAAAACAGGAAGAAGCTTACTATTGTTTTACCTAATGGCACTAAGTTTCAAATTAGTGATATAACTATTCTAATAAAGTGTCGAAAGTTATTAGTTTAGGATGTTACAGCCAAAATGGATATTACCCGTGCCCCAATCCAGTCTGGCAGAGATGGCGGATCAGAACCAGTAAGGTCAAAGGACTATATCTTGGACTCTTAAATTTATTATTTCAGGCGCCGCCTTTGTTTCTCATTTCCATATATTTTAATTTAATAAAAATTACACAATTCAGTATGTTGCATGACGGTATTATATTTATACATATCTTTTGGTCCATTTAGCAGCACCAACATATCTAATACAAAACATGAGGGATGCAGGAGAAGCGATCTGGTGAGCACCTCTATCCTTTTGTTGGCACATAAATCACTCTATCCTTGTCTTGCGCCCATTTTCATGGATTCGAACACCGATACTAAACTTTACGGCCAATGGGAACATAACCACTTTAACCCTGTTAGTGACAAATCCACAGGCTTGCTTCCACTATGCATTTCATATATATACATATTCTTATGATGACTTTTTATTTCTTATCATCTTCCGTTCACCTTGCATCATCCTTATTACTCTGTCTTTTGACATATCTCCTATCTATACTTTACTATATTCATGCTTTGTTTATCTTTCATATCTCTATAGTTCTTAGCGTTAGCACTTATGCATTTCTAGCATATATTCATATGTTCCATCTATTCATTTAGGTATATCTATCATATATTTCTTATTCTAGTACTTATCATTTGATCTTATCTTTCCTAATGGTTCATATTACATATCCTATTACATGCATGTCATATTTTTATACATATATGACTTTCATGATTATATACTACCATTGTTATGTTATTTGCATATCTTTGTTATCATGTCTTGTCATCATGTACTAATTTCATATCTTGTATTCATGCATTCATATCTTTATTTTCATATACTATTTTTCTTTGTTATACTTTTTAATGCTTTCTCTTTCATGTGCGTACTTGTTCGCCCATACATTTCGTGTCATTGACACTTTGCTTCTTGTACTTGTATACTTGTCATACTATCATCGCATAACAGTGTTATGCTTCTCATATCGTGTCATAGATTCTCTACATTTCATTTGTTTTATGTTTCATGCTTGCATAAACCTTAGAAGTGGATAAAGGAAACTATAAGGGCTCGAAGGCGCTGTACTCACCGTGTGAAACAGTGGTCCATGAGGACCGAAGGCGGCCCCCGCCTCATGCGAAGCAGGTGGTCCACATGAGGAGCCCCGTGTACTCAGCTGTGCGAAGCGATTGGTGTGAGGGCGAGGTATATGATGACCCTTCGGGGCCAGAAGTGATCAAACGGGATCTATGTCGCCGACCAAACGGGCCTCGATATCTGTATACGTATCTTTTGCCTTAATTGTATCTTCCACATAGACATATGCCCATCTATCCACTCTACGGAGTTTTAAGCGGACAATCCATGTGTATTTTATGTTCAGTACATATCTCATATTCCCGAATCATTATTGTCATTCGGAAATCATATGTGAGATATATACAATCATTTATTCTTAACTTTGCATTTTCATATCTCATATCTCACTTTACACATTTACATATAACTGATTATATACTTATGTCATATTCTATACTTGTTGATGATGCCTTTTTCAACGGGCTGAATTTGGGCGTGTGGTATTGAAGCGGACGGTTGTATGTGGAATTTGGGATCTGCAGTGTACAGGTCGCTGGGTTGAAAGCCGAGGATTGCGGCCTTTGTTGGTTGCGGGCTCGGACGTGAAGCACACGAAAAAACAAAGAAGAAGAGTAGCGAGGGCCGTAAGAACTCAGCCTCGTCAGTTCTTCCCGGAGGAAGAGAGAATGTCGGATCGCGTAGCAGTGGCGTACCTTTAGTGTTGGAGCGGCCTTGTATTTATAATGGATGTTCATCCATTTTGGACTGATGACTAGAGACCTTCCATTGGAGGGTATGTTTCCTCATATAGTTAGCCTTAGATTGTAATTGATTAGTCAAAGGATCTTATTTTAGAGTGATCCTCCTCGCCCAGTATTGGGGTTAACGGCCCTCCTTTCCCTCCCTTGATAATGGGATTTGTTTGGGCCAGTAAGGGCGTCTTTTAGGAGATATTACGTGTACAATTGTTGTAGAGATATGGTTTGGCCGGCCGTGTAGGCCTTCTGTTCTTCGAATTCATGCTCTGGGTGATGGAGCAGGCGCTGTTTGAAGAACGCTATGGGGGACATGGGTGACCCTCACCCACTCTTTTGAGGTGGCGAATGAAATGTCAGCCTTGGATCGCATCCTGTCGGTTGCCCCCGACCCTTGTGTACGGGCTATGCGTGCGCGAGGCACGCGATTAATCCTGCGACGGTTGTTATTTCCTCATGTTTATTTGGATGTGATTATTGGCCCGGCCGCCGTCATTAGGTGGTCTGCGTTTAATGATGGCTCTTCGAGTCAGCTTGTTTTTCGCGCTATCTGTTTCAGCACATTTCTTATCGGCCTTTGGTTCGATTTCTTTTGGCCTCATAACTCCCCCCTTTAGTCTTTATATTTCTTGGCGTTCTTGCTTTTCGCCCTGGATTCTTCTCTGTCTGTTTAGTGTTGGGTCTTTTTCTGGCGTTTTCCTCTTATTCCTGGGCCCGCGGTGTCCCTGTCCTGTCGTGTCTCTTTCGATTGATCTCGGCAGAGGCTCTAGAGGTTGATCGTGCGGATTCGTTTCGCTACGTCATGGGTCAAGCGTTCTTCCTCTTTGCGTGCTCGGCGATGATTCTTGAGTCGATGCCGGACCGGGCAAGTTAGGGACTTTCTGTTTGTCTGTCGGTAGTCGAGGCCTCGGCACATTCGGAGGTGCTTCCCGCTTCCCTTTAGTAAAGGGTAAAGAAAGATAAACGTCCGAATATCCTAGGGGTGGACTTTCAGGACATACCGTTGACATTCAGCGAAGGTGGGCCCAGTAGGATTGGCCCTTTGTATGAGTCTACTTTCTTTGGCGTTATATTTGCTACGGTGTCGAATATGGTCCCAGAGACGTTTTGACCTTTATCTTATCTCACGGTATGGTTTGCTTTTTGAAGTTGCTTTTAATAACGACCTTAAGCACCAGATTTGCATCCCTTCATAAAGAAGTCACAACATTTCAACATCACGCCGCTACCAGTGGCTCGATGGTTGGGGTATTTTAGTTGGTTTATTGGTCTTTTTTAAAGATAGAGGGTTTGGTGTCCCCAATGTGGCTCTGTTCCTCCATCTTTTCAGTCCGATGACTACTACAGAGGGTTTTATATATTTTTCCAGACGTTCTGGGTCTCCACTGGTAATCTCGGACCTTCCTTCTTCGCATCGGTCGTGGAAAGGAAGATATTTTTTCGTTAGTGGTTCCGACTGGGAATATGACTCTCGTGATAGTGATGATACCCTGGGCGTGCCCAGGACGTGGAGCTCCCCTGATAACCTTCGTGAGTGTTTTCGTCACTTTTGGTTTAGTTTATGCAAAGAAAGATTGAATACTCACGATCTTATGCTTCCTTCGTTTCCCGGATGTTCGTCTTGACCTCAGCGACGAAGATGCTGCTGTGGCTCTAGCGTTGGAGGAATGCTCTGCTTTCGTTCTATGCGGGGCGTGGGTCAGCATTCCCGGTTCCTCAGCTTCTTTGCCGCGCGTTACGTTGTTACGAGGCGCGCCTCCTTCTACCCTTGGAGTTTTCCTTTGGGCCGCTGGCCGCGAGGGGAGGAGATTTTAATTCATTTGGGGGCGACATCTCGGAAGCCCCGAAGTGTGAAGAGAAGAAAGCCGAATTCTTAGAAAGGATGACGGTTGGGCCAGGAAGATTGAGAAGTTAGGTTGCCTCCACTCTTCTCGTCACGGGAATGGGAGAGGCGTCGTCGCCCTGGCCGGCTCGGATTGCGGTCGTATCCTCTTCCTCACGTCCTTGAGCTGGGCGGGTCGTTGCCTCTGGCTTTGACCTTCACGTGCTACAAGGCGTAATGCGTAGGACAAGGATCCTTGGGTGATCAGTCGCCTGCTTGCGCCGAGACTGACTGCGCTATGGCCGTTTGGAATCCGCCTTCTGACGGTGCCTGGTCATCTCCTCGGAAGGTGACGGAGTTGAAGAAGAAGAAATCGAAGTGGCTAATCACGGTCGGAAATTCCTTTTGCTTTCTAATCAGGGAACTGCGCGGGTGCCATTCGTCTATCCTCCTGGAATCTGACGTTGGGCGCTCGAAAGAGCTGCCGGTTGATGAAGCTTTGTCGCTTTTGGGGACTCGGCCGGTAAGTCGTTATGGTGTTTACACTCCCACTGTTTGTTCTATACTTTGGCGCTATGTCCATGTTAACATGCGGTGCCACTTATTTGAAGATGCAGCCGACAGGCCATCTTGAATGAAACATGTGAAGATTGCCTGAATTTATAAAGGCGAAGGTGGCCTCCACAATCTACTGGCGGGCGAGCGCGAGGGGCAGGCGTGATTGATTGAAAAGCAGGCTGACTTAAGTCGATCTTGGGCATACTTCATCACCTTGTGCTCGGGCGAAAATAGAAACGGTCGGAAGTAGTTGACGAGGGTGGGTGAGCTCAGGGGGTTCGGGTGGAGCTTGGGTTGCGAATGATTTGGTTGAGACTTCGAAGAGTGAGGAGTCAAAGCTCGGGTGAGCTCAATTAGTTAAGGGGTACTCGTCCTCGAGGTGTGCGAGATCTCGAGATGGAGCTCCGTCACGATTCTTCAGTGGTTTGGCGCCAAAGACAAACAACTTCAGCGCTGCGTCTGAAACCCGGAGAGCAAGGTGTTCTTCCGTTTGCTCGTCGTGAGTCTTTGAAGCTGCAAATTTATCAAGTAATTTGGCGATGAATGTAATGGTTTTGACGGATCTCCATCGACAAGTGACGCCGTTTGCTGAAGGGCGAGGTTATCAAACAGTGCGAAATCAGCGGTGCCCGATGGAAGCCACGGATGGCACGGCACTTTTCAGCGAAGGCGTTCGGGTACTGGATCCTAGATTTTAATTTTTGACCTCGGCGGCGGGGTGAAGTGATCTTCCGATACAAATTATTCTCGGGAGCTGCTACCCTCTGAGATCCTTCTCATTGTTCTTCGTAATCTGACTGTTCTTGGACTCATATAACTACGATGTGACTTTTTTTTGTTGGTTTGTTGACATACCATCGTAACCTTGCTTTGATGAACTCTTATTTCACGGAAGCATATTTGTAGAATCATCAACATTACTGTTTGCCTCTTTGATTAGTGGTGCGTTATTGCCATGCCATGGTGTAATTTTGTATACCATTACATTTTGTCTGGCAGTTCGAGCTTATGTGGTTGGTGGAGCTTGTCGATTTGGAGCTGTAACTGCGACTTGTCTTGGCGGGTGTTGATCGGTTTTAGCTATCACGACCTATTTGTTAGTGAGGTTGTCAGTAGTCGGAGGCCCGAATAAGACTTGTCATCGAGACGTGGTGAAGGCGTAGGATCACGTGGTGAGCTTGCTCATGTTGGCGATGGTAGGGGCTCGTCATTACGGAGTTGAGGGGCGAGCTATGCCCATATGAATTATGGTCACGAGCCCGCACATGCGGGTCACGTGAAGGGCTCGTTAACGTAATAGTTAGGGCTTTCTCCATATATGAGTAGCTGGTAGAGTGGGTGGGCGCTGCTGGTAGGAGCGGGGCTTAGGTGTTTCATCTAGTGCGCTTCTTCTTTGGGCTTGGCTGGTGGGCTGCTTGGTGTGTCAGTTTTTCAAACCCTATGCAATGTTGCCCCGGCCCTTGTGTGCGGTGTATGTGGCCCGAGGGCTTTATCGCTCTCCCGGATCGGGCGTGATACCTCGTGGTTGGCTCATGAGTGCTTCTTGGCCTTCAGCCAGGTTGAGTTGATGTTTGGGTTTGCATGGCACAGTGGGTTGAGCTCGTCAATGAGAGCTGGCGGTTTCGGATTGTCGATTTTCACGAGGCGGGCGGTTCCTTGGTACATGGCTGTTGAGGAAGTGCTTGTCAATGAGAGCTGCTGGTTTCCGTTTGTCTGATTTTCACAGTGACGATTCCTTGGTACGCCTTTGTTGAGGGAGAAGTGCTCGTCAATGTAAATTGAGTAGAGCTCATCTCGGGTTAAGCGGAATGAGAAACCTACTCATTCATTCCACTGATAAACTCGTCAAGTAAATTTGTTTGGAGCTCGTCCATGTAAATAATAGGAGCTCGTCAGGTAGAGCTATTAGGAAGAGCTCGTCAGGTAGAGCTATTAGGAAGAGCTTGAATGAAGTACATTGGGGCTCGTCGGGGTAAATAATAGGGGCTCGTGGTGGCGGTATTAGGAAGAGCTCGTCGGTGGAGGCTCGTATGGTAGGCTTGTTGTAAGAGCTCGTCCATGTAAATAATAGAATTTCGTCGGTGGAAACTATTGGGAAGGCCAAATGCCAGGTGAAGTACATTTGTAGGCTAGATCCGTATGAAATGTAGAATTCGTCGGGTAGAGCTATTAGGAAGGCTCGTCGGTGGGAGCTATTGGGAAGAGCTCGTCAGGGTAAATAATAGGAGCTCGTCGGAGTGGGGCTATTGGGAAGAGCTGTCGGTGGGAGCTATTGGGAAGAGCTCGTCGGAGTGGAAATTTGTTGTAGAGCTCGTCCGTATATAATAGAGACTCGTCGGGTCAAATTTTATTGAGGAAGAGAGCTCGTCGAGATTATGGCTATTAGGAAGAGCTCGTCGGAGTGGTTGTTGTAAGGATTCGTCCATGTAAATAATAGGGCTCGTCGGAGTGGGAGGCTATTAGGAAGAGCTCGTCGGTGGGGCTCGTCGGGTGGCTGTTGTAGAGCTTCGTCCGTGTAAATAATAAGGCTCGTCGAGGTCAAGAACTATTGGGAAGGCTCGTCGGGGAGTGGGAGAATAGGGCTCGTCGTTAGAGCTATTGGGAAGGCTCGTAAAGTGAGCGGTAGTGGCTCCCGGTGGCCCAAGGCCGAGTGGCGATGTAGCTGAGCTGGTGTGGTCGAGCTCGAGGGCGGTGTGGCTGTGCGAGATGGAGTGGGCGCTCGTCAAAGTGAGCGGCGTGGCTCAGGGCGCTAGGTCAGTGGCGATGTAACTGGCCGGTCACGACTCCCGGCGGTGGCTGTGCGGTGGTGAACAGTCGAGTGGCGATTAGCTCCGGGCGCTAAGGCCAGTGGCGATCTGGCTGAGCCGGTCGCGACTCTGAGGCGGTGTGGCTGTCTGGTAGGTGAGCTCGTCGAAGTGAAGCTTGTGGCTCCCGGGCGCTGGGTAGAGTGGCGATGGCCCCGGTAGTGCAACTCTTGAGGCGGTGTGTGGCTGTGCGGATGGGTGAGCTCGTCAAAGTGGCGACGTGGCTCGGGCGCTAAGGCAGTGGCGTGTAACTGGTGGTCGACTCCACGGCGGTGTGGCTGTCGCGAATTAGGTGGGCTCGTCGAGTGACGTGGCTCGGGCGCTAAGGCCCGAGTGGCGATGTAACTGGTGGTCACGACTCTGGCGGTGTGGCTGTGGTAGGTGAGGCATTTCGTCAAAGTGACGGCGTGGCTCCCGGGCTAAGGCGAGTTAAGGCCGAGGGCGATGTACGCCTTGAGTAGCCGGTCTCGACTTGAGGCTGTGGCTTCGCAGAGTGAGCCTGCCAAAGTGAGCAACACAAGAGCGTGACTTTCGCAAAGTAAGGGCTTTCGTGAATCAACCGCATGTCCTCGGTAAAGGTATGACCGCCATACAATTTATGAGAGTCCTGAACGACGAAAGTGACTTTTCGAGCGCTAATTCTTTATAAATGATGGCTCTATTGCCTCTCGTATCTTATGCTGAGATCTCCGCTTCCCAAGTGTGTGGATGAAGTTCGCCTCGACGGATGTCTTAAGTCTCGGCCGCTCTGAGTTCCTCTCACATCTGACCAAATTTTTCTCGGGTCTTCTTGTATGTGGAGCTTCTCGTGGTTTTTCCCTAGTCTCCCTTTACGGAGTCGCGTTGTTCTCAGCCAGCTAGGGAATGCTCCGAGGGTGCATCCTCACTTACACTCTCAGTTTTCCTTTTTATCTTCTTCCTCCTCCTTTCCACCTCTTCCTTTCTTTTCTCCCCTTTCTTTTTCCAGCGCCTTCTCATCCGCTTCTTTTTCCTTTTCCCGTCTTTCTCCTTGTCTCTCTATTTTTTTTTCTTTTCTTTTTCCCCATCACACCCTCTTTATTTCGCCTCTTTTCCTTTGTCTCCATTTTTTTTTTCAGAATTGTCAGATTGAAAGTGTTTTCGAGATGTAGTCAAGGACACCACTGATTGTAACCGAATATGATTCATTTGGAATAAAGAGAGACTTTTATTTTTATGAATTTTCTCATTGCGTATGTTTCTCGGGCTGTTTGCGATACCAAATTACCCGCGTATGCCCGACTCGTCATATAAGAATTTATAAGGTTTTATCAAGAACCGGTGCTCACTCGGGTGTAACGTCTGTGTGCCCGCTGCTCCACATGTATGTTGTAAGATTTTTCCCTCCTCCGCTTGGAGCTCATAATTGCCCGGTCCGACGACTAAGTATTATGTGCAGACCTTCCCAATGGGGCCTGGGCTTCCCAGCGCGCTGATTCTTTCCTCACGGCATAAGCTTTTTTTAGACCAAATCACCCGACATGTAACTCCGGGCTTCGAATTCCTCCTGGGCCAGCACCCGGCCGCCTTTCCTCTTCACTTCCAGCATGCCGTTAACCGTCAACGCTTTCTCATCCAAGAGTTCCAAGTTCGGGGACGTTAGTACTCGTCATTTTGCTCCTCCGATGCTAACTCGACTCTAGAGATTTTATTCCAACCCCACTGTGGCCATCAAGCTCGCGTCAAAGGCCAGGCAACGGGTCTCCCGAGTCGCTGACTTATGTGTCGTCCTGTAGGCCCATAATACCTCGGGGAGGTATTCTACCCAACTTCCTTTAAGATCTTCCAAATTTTTATTTTTAAGGCGCCTTAAGGGTTCGATGGTGACCTCAAATCATCCGCTTCATCGCGGTGCTGGTGGACGAGTAATAATTTTTAATTCCGAGCTCAGCATTAAAATTCCCGACCTGTGTTGTCGAACTGTTCGCTATCCGATACTGTACCCCCGATGCCGAACCCGCATATGACGGCCGCCACACAAAGTCGCAGATCTCTCGTCTGTAATCGTATTAAGGGCTCCTAGCTTTCCGCCCACTTGGTGAAATAATCCAACGCGACAATTATGAATTTGCATCGCCCTGCCACCGGGTAGGGTCTCACATGTCCAACCCCACTCGCCGAAGGGCCAGGGTCGTAATTGACGCCAAGGGCCTGACCTGGGAGGCGTGATATTTAGCGTGCCCTCGGGCAGATTCCGTGATTTCTCGACCAAGCTCTGGCCGTGATCTTTAAGTATCGTAATAAGAGACCCGCCTCAAAACTTTCCCGCTAACGCTCGAGTCTGACATGGTTCCCACATATGCCTTCATGTACTCTCTTAGCATCGTATTCGCTGTCCTCCCCTCGCGATGCATTCGTGAAAGGCGCGTAAGAACCTCGCTCAGAAGGCTTCCTTCAGGATCGTAAACTGGAAGACCTTTACCCTTATCTGCCCGCCGGTCGCCTGTAAGGTTCCGCCATTGATATAATCCCAAATAGGGTCCATCCAATTCTAAGGCCATCCTACCGCCGCACCTCCATGTCAGAAGGGTCGACAGAGGGCTCCGCTAGTATCTGACTCGCCGACCGAGATCTTCGCATGGCCGTGGCTAGTTTCGCAAGGTTTCTACGTATTTTCTCTGCTCTAGTGGACGTCGACCGAACCAATACAAACTTTAGCAAATTATGGACCTTTGGAAGGTATGAACCATCGTCTCACCTTTGGGCCTCAGAGTGTGTCTTCGACCGCTCGACCACCCGACTGGGAGTCACCATGACTTCCAACTGGTCGACTCTAATGTGTGGGCGAGGTCGAGGCCCGCTATGACCGTCTCCCACTCCGCCCGCTTGCTGGAAGCACGAAACCCAAACCCGAAAGGTGATTCACGTCTATCCTTTCCGGTAGGGTGTGATTAAGCCCGCCCGCCTCCCAGGCGCTTCGAGGTCTGGCTCATGAGTTTCATACTGGAGGCCGCCCCCTGACCGTGTGGGTTCAAAGAAGCTCTATTGGAGTGAATTCCATGACGGTCGGCCAAGACTCGCCTTATGGCGCCCCTACTTGTACCCGATGCTCGAACTCGCATTCCACGGCCCACTTCCACGCCCTTCCAGACTTCCGCTTGTGTAACACCCGCCTATCAGGGCACTCGCTGGGACTTCATGTGTGAGCCTAGAAATAGGGCGAGTTTCCGCTGCCACTGCTAGTATCAATTTTTCATTCCCTGTACCTCCTCCGCTCCTCTCAAGGCCGGGATCAGCAGTGAACCTGGCGTCACTCATTCAGATTCCGGACGTGTAATCGTGACCGGCCGGGAACCGATACCTGGCTTAAGCATAAAGTGAGGAGTTCTCCTTCAAGGGATTCTTTACTAGAATGGGAGGAGAGCTTGTGAGGTATGTTTTTAACGCCCGAATGCTTCTTCTGCATTTTCGTCCCACGAAAGGCTTCTTTAGACTTGGAAGAAAGGCCTACATTTATCACTCGCTATGGATACGAACCCATTTTAACGCGCAACCCTCCCGCGGCCGGCCGGACCTCCTTTATTCCGGGCGGGCCCGCATGTCGAGCAATGCTTTTATTTTGTCTGGATTCGCTTCGATCCCCCTGTGGTTAACTATGAAACCCAGAAATTTTCCGACTGATACGCCGAAGGCGCATTTAGCCGGGTTCAGCTTCATGTTATAATTCCTCAGGATCTGGAATGCCTCGGAGAGATGAGTGATATGGAGATCGGACTTAGTGGATTTTACCAGCATGTCGTCTATGTATACCTCCATCGCCAGGCCTTATTTGTCTTTGGAACATCCGGTTCACTAGTCTCGTAGGTTGCTCTCGCATTCTCGAAATCCAAACTAAGATTACCCGCTACAAGAGTTCCTGTGGCTGCGGACGACGAAGTCTTTTCGTCCCCGGTCCATGCCGATTTGATTGTAGCTCTAAACGCTGGTCCATAAAATCAGTAGTTAGTGGCTCGCCGTGGCGCTCCACGACAAGGTCGATTCTCGGTGAGGGAACCTCCGTCTCTTCGCACGCTTTTGTTTATGTCATGAAGTCGATGCGTAGTCGCCATTTGCCGCTAGCTTTGACGGTGCCACAACGTTAGCTGTTTACCCGGCATTCTACCTCTCTTATCGCCTCCCGCTGAGGAGCCTCACACTCACATTGATGGCCCTTTTCATTTTCGGTGCGGCTTCTGCTGGGCTGGACCGGTTTAAAGGAGGGACGGTTCAACTGTGAGTGATCACCGGGGTCGATTCTCCCATGTCTCGATTGCTTCCATGCAAAACATCTTTATTCCGCTTCGTAAACCGAAAGAGGAGGCCTTCTATTTCCTCGTCAACTTTGATCCGACGAAGCTTAGATGTTCCTGGTCGGCCATCCAAAGGATATCGGGTTCCAGCCTTCCGAGGGTTCTGCCTGTGAGTACCTGTCAAGGTGAAGTCAAGTTCGCTTCATACTCACTGCCGACCGCTCTTGGTTTCATGGAGGCGGTGTAGCATTCCCGAGCCACCCGCTGATCTCCTCGAACCGTCCCGACTCCATTTACTGTTGGGAATTTGATCATCATGTGGTAAGCCGAGGACGGCTTTTATCAAGGCTGAGGAGGGTCCGCCTGGGGCGAAGATATTGTAGGCCGATCAAGGTCCACTATAAGGAACCTTGTCGTTGTCGCTGTTCGCGTGGGGTTCTCCTGTGGTCGCGACTGCGGGGCTGATCGAGCCCAATGGTAACACCTTCTCTCCCGAAAACTCTCGTAGACGTGTGCCATCAGGGTCTAGCCTCGCTCCTTCCAATACCCATTTTATCGATACGACGCAAGATGATGTCGCCGAACTCCCATTATCAATTAAACCCTATGAATTGTGGTATCGTCACACCACACTCGATCACCGCCGGTCGTCATGGGGTGCCGCATCCTTCCGCATCTCGAGTCCGAGATCCTAGATGGTAGTGTCGATTCGCGCACTTTTTAGACACTACTCTGTATTTCCCATGTCCGTTGATCTCATGCTCCGAGGGTGGGCTTTTTGAGCCGAACTAGATTCCTCCTCCAAATGAATCCTCCCGAGATCACCGATTTCCTCCTGTACGCTGGTGTTGAACAGCTGGTCTGCCGAGATGGCGCCACAGCCGGATCACTATGGTTCTCGACTGGGTTTGATCAACTTGATTCTGAGATATGAAACGCCGAAGATATTCGCTCTGTATCAGATATTCTATTTCTCTTCTTAGTTGTATACAGTTGTCAGTGCGATGCCCATAATCCCTGTGGAACTCGTGAATACTGCATTATCCCTAGTCGCTGATCTGATTTCATCCCTCGAGTCGCCATCTCGTGAATTGCTCGCTTGCACTTCATGCGTGACTTTTTGATAATCGAGGTCAAGTAGTGGAGTGAAGTGCCGCCCGTAGTGTCTTCTCGCCCTTGGGTTTGCCGTGGGCCCAAACGGTCTCCTCTCGAGACTTCCTCTCCTTTAGGATCGCCCCGCTCGGGCCCGGGATTTCCTCCGATTTTCTTGTCTCGGGGCCCGCCTCGCTGCTTGTCTGTCGCCCCTTTGCGGGCGAGGAGCCTCCTTGATATGAGGGCTTCCTCGCCATTTATATACTTTTCGGTTCATGGTGACCTCGCCATGCTAGCTGAGGGTTCTTCGAGATAGAGAACATCAGCCCTTTCGACCGTACGCCTAATCCCGTGATGAAAGCCAGGATGTCGAATTTTTCGTCGCGGCATGCCCACCTGTGGACTCGCTGAATCTTAGTACATATGATTTCAAACTCTCTTGCGATCCTCGCTTGATGGTCGCAGACAGGCCGGCTTTCAGACGTCCGGGGTTCGATGAAGCGGAGGCCTAACGCACAGATAGCTCCCTCAATGATGGAGATGGATGGCGGGGAATTCGTCGAACTAGCCAAGGTCGGTCCTTTTCGAGCGTAATGGCGAACGCCCTGCATCGCACAGGATCCTGAAACCCATGTAGCTCCATCTGATTTTTGTAAGTATTAGGTGATCACGGGATCTTTGGTTCCATCGAATGTCTCTACCCTCGGTGCATTCTCAATTTTGCCGAAGGGGAAAGTGTAAAGACTCTACCGTGAAGGAGACTCCGCTTGTTGCACTGCAGCATCCATAGTATCCGGGGTCCGTCCCTTCACCACTTCCTCACGCTACCAGCCTCGTTGAAGGTTTCGAACTCCTCCGCTCCCATGACTGCTCTCCCGACTCTAAATGAGGTGATTCGCGCTTCGAACCGCTCCCTGGTATTGCTTCGCTCTTCCGCTAGGAGCTAACTGGTCCATGCCCCCCGGCATGATTGACTCGCTCGCCTGGATGCCCTGAAGTGTCTCTGGCCAAGCCGCTCGCGGGGAGGAGGTTATGGTCTTCCGGTTCGGCCAGATTCGTCGTGAGTCGCCCAATTCTTCACCAGACTACCGACAAGCGGCGCTTTCCACTCGCTTGTATCGCTTGGCGCTGCTTCCATCGCCCCAGGGTCTCGCTTCACGCCCGTGATTCCGCGCTCCCGGTGGATTGGGCCATACTCCCGCCAGGTTCCTTGTTGATACCACTGCAGACCGAGAATCAGCTATGTTTATGAAGGAATTGTCGGCTCCTGGGCTGCATCTACGCCAACCGGGATGATGCTTTTTCAACCTGAACTGGCCGGAGCTGCAGGTGGGGCCGGGCTGGACCCGATTGTATGTGGGCTGATGTAGGCGTCGTCGCCCGGGCTGAGGCAGATCGCAAGACCGTTGATCTGCGTGCCCGACGTAGAGTTTTCCTCGAAAAAACAAAGAAGAAGTTGGTCGGCGAGGCTTCGCCGGCCGCTCCGACACGCCTGCCGATTCTTCCGGGAGGAAAGAGAATGTCCAGATCGCAGAGATTGACGATCTTTTAGTGTTGGAGCGTTTTGTATTTATAATGGATATTCATCCATTCGACGATGACTAGAGACCTTCCCATTGAGGGTATGTTTCTCATATAGTTAGCCTTAGATTTAGCAATTGATTAGTCAAAGGATCTTATTTAGAGTGATCCTTCCGTATCGTTAACGGCCTCCTTTCCTCCCTTGATAATGGGATTTGTTTGGACGAGTAAGACGCCTTTTTAGAGATATTCGCCTTCTGTTATTTGTGAGATATGGTCTGACCTACGTATGTACTTCTCTCCTGTTTCCCAAATTCACGCTCTTGGGTCCGACTGGTTAGCCTTTGCTCGGGTCACATGGGGGACATGGACTACCACCACTCCTTTTCGGGTCACAATGAAATGCCCGGCCCAGCTCGCATCCCTATCATCATTATATACTCCATGCTTATATATGTTCCATACATATAATTTACACAGGCATATGCAATATATACTATCATTACTTTAATCTGTATTCGTTCTCATATCTGTAGCTTCATATTACAATTCTCATATTTCTCTATACATATATTCCTATATTTTTATCATGCATGCATATACTCATTCTTATATTCATCTAAGCCTATCATTCAGGTACATACCATTCCTCGTAAATATCTTATATCTTGTTAATTTATATTCATGTACTTTATTAGTCTATCATATCTTATGACATATACCTATAAATTTCTATACTGTGACGCTTTACTTGTGCTTTATCGGGATCGTTTGGCCTCCCATAGGAGTGCAGAATACGTGACTTCTTTCAATAATTTTTAGGTACCCTTCATGTTCAAACTATTTACCTTTTATCATTTCTGTTCAAATACACGTATAAACATTCTCTCGTTTGGACCGAGATAAAGAATGAACGAGACTCTAGCATTAAATATATAAATTCTCAAGGTACATTACTTATGATCTTAACATAGACGGTTCCGCCTACAATAGAAGTGTCGAAACACTAGTACAGTGCCAAAGCAATCGATCATATATGTCTTCACATTCAATATCCTATTTGCAAGAATTACAATTATCCGTTTTGAGCTCTTATCATTTTATTCTCTTTTCTTCTATACTCCTCTACACATCAAATCTACGTCTATTGCTATTTCTTATTCATATATATCTCTTTTCTTATCATGTATTCCAATTGACTTTACCCATGCGATTTGTACACTTGGTACAACAATCATATTTTCCATATGTGGATACTGAATACCATTAAATAGCATATGGTTAGATTCTAGACTCAATGAGATTTTCATAGAATCCAAGAACACCCGAAACAGAGTTTGGATGAAGGAGCAGACCTTCCGGGTTAGAGGTATCACACGTGAATAACCCGCACGAGCCGATTCGAGCCGGCCGAGTCGACTCCAACCTCGCAGCCTGGTCTAACACCTCGGTCTGACATCTAATATCCTCCTCAGGCATATGAATGGATTCTTGACTCAATGGGCTTTCCATATAGTACAAGAACACCCGAAACGGAGTTCGGACGAAGGAGTTATGACCTTCGGGTTGAAGGTCATATCGTATCGAACCCGTGACGAGCTGACCTGACCTCGGTGAGCTCGGTCTAACACCTCGGTCTAACATCTATTATCCTCCTCAGGCATATCAATGGATTCTTGACTCAATGGGCTTTCCATAGAGTCTAAGAACACCCGAAACGGAGTTCGAATCTAAGCAGCTTTGCGACCTTCCGAAGCCGGGAGGCCATACGTAGTCAACCCAAACGAGCCCCGACCGAACTGGGCCGGCCAGGCTGTGACGAAAGCCCACAGCCGACTCCGCCGACCTACGCGACGGCGATGCTGACCTCTACAGGATGGGCGGTCTGCTGGATCTCTCATGTAGATGAGGTCCGCTGATCTCCGCAGGAGGAGGTCTGCTGACTCCTGGCGGTGAGGATAGCCTCGCCGACCTCCGCCGACCTCTACAGGACGAGCAGATGCCGACTTCATGCGGCGAGGTCCGCCGACCTCACAGGACGAGGCGTCTAATTCTGGGCTGTGATGAGGGTATGTTGACCTCTGCTGACCTCTACAGGATGAGGTATGTTGACCTTGCTGACCTCTACAGGATGAGGTCTGCTGACCTCTACAGGATGAGGTCTACATGCTGACCTCTCGCCCATTAGACTATTCAGAGTAAAAAGACCATAACTTGGTCTACATGGGTCCGAATTGAGAAATTCAAAAGCCTAACATCAAGTTCATTGATGTGGTTACAATTTACTAGAAGGACTTACTGCCAAATTCCCTTTATTTCTCGACCCAGCACTGTCAAGGTCCGCACAGCATGACTGCAATGTGGAAATTTTCTGGCTCAACTCGCAACTAGACCCTTCCCAAAACACATATATGATCCTCAGAGCTCTTCTCAACTCAACCCTAACAGAAATGAGTTTGGGAGTTTCCAAACCCAACCCATACTCAAAAGAAAGGGTTCCAAACCATGTATCTAAACTTTCTACACCCAAAACTAGACTTCCATACACACACACATAGTTTCCATACTAGTTAAAATTAAAATCGATACTTTTCCATACAGAACTTAACAAGTTCCATAATTTTCTATACAAAATCCTACAAATACTCATAGTTTCATACAACCCAAGACATGTATCCATACAAATATTCATAGTTCCATACTCAAATAATTAGTTCCTTACCTGTGATCTCCTTCTTCTCTTCTCTTCTTCTTTTTCTTCTTCTTCTTCCCGTTTTTGCTCTTTCTTTCTCCAAGACCAAAATGAGATATATATTTTTAGTCTTCTCCTTATTTGATCTTATCCCCTTTTTATTTCACTTTCCAAGGAGGAAACTTCCTCCCTCTTTCCTTCAAGCCACTTGTTTCTTCCACAATTTTTCTTCCTTATTTCATTCTAATATCTTTCTTTTATTACTCTTTGGTCCTCACTTTCATTTTTATTCTCAATTCAATTTATCAAAATCCTACTTTGGCATATGAAGTTATTAAATTATGACCCTTGGGTCATGAATTGGTAAATTATTAATTTACCCTTAACTTTTGTATTAATTCCAAGTTCTGGCTTAACTTTATTTTATTCCGGTAAACTATACTTTTACTTTTATTATACCCTAAGGCCATGTTCTAAGACAAGCAGACCGAGGATTAGACTAATTTTTAATAAAATTCAGCTTAAGTCCAAATACTTATAGATGCCTAGACCGACTAAATCGGGGGACAAATTAGCTAAGCGTGCTATTTTTTGCTCGTTTTTTAACCCCTCAAATCAAGGTTTCACTGACTAAATTGGGATAAAATATTTAGGTTTTTTATAAAAAATAATTAACATAACTAAAAAATTTGAACAAAAAATTTATTAACTAATATATTATCAAATAACTAATACTAATAGATGAAATAAAAATAGCTTAATATATTATATATGATATAATATATTATAAATATAAATTTAACAATATATAAATATTTTTCATACAAATAAAAATATTATGAATTTTTATAAATTATTTATTAAAACATTATAATAATTATTATTATTTATATTAAAAAAGTATAAAAATAAATAATAAAAAATTATTTTAAATATAATCGGGCGGGGCTTATTATTATTATTTTGGATACATGATTCATATTGCTTCATTCGGGGTCCGCTTTCTACTCCTCTCGAAACAATTTATTTCTTTTCGCTCACTTTATTTTAAAATGAACTTAGCCCAAATAATTTCTTAACTTCTTCTCGAGATTTTCGTAGTAATCTGGCCCCCGGGAGTCACCTGCAACTTTCTCGACACCCAGTAAAATCTAAAAATTTACGCTTGTCTCATAATTCGATTTAAACTTTTCTAGGTCACTAGGATTTCGCTTAGACTAATTTAACTCGCATAGCTCGCTTCACTATCCAAGATCTAGAGAATTTTCTAGGCTTCAACCCTTATGACAATTTATTATTTTATTAACATTTTGCCATTTTTGAAAATTCTTAATTTTTTCGGTTTTACAGAGTAACAATACTCGAACCAAGATCGGATTTGAGAAAATAAAGTCAAATCTATTAAAAACCCGATTAAAATTAAATTAAACCCATACCATTAAGAATGAGGTCGTGACTCAGGAACCCAAAATAATTCGTCCCTACCGCTATCCCTACTCACTACTCAATGTTAAAAACAAACAACTTAATACTTAATGCTATTATACACCCAAGATAAGCTCAAAAAATTCTATTCAGCATTAAGTAAAAAAAACAAACACCATCTTAGTCCGGTATGTACCAAACGTAGGGATAAAAGTCCATAATTTTGTTCGGGGATTGTATCAAACACAGACAATATTAAATTTGTCCTTAGCCTCCTAGTCCGACTGCATTAGTCCCACCGTACAAAATTAATCTTACTTAATCCTGCGTACCAAACATGGCCTAAATATGTCCGAAAACTGTTAGGGTATATTTCGGGGTGTTACATATATCACATTGAAACTATGAATCATAATGGAAATGAGTATTTACTTATTACTAGGCAAAAAAAAAATTTGAACAATTGATTTCTTCCTCATATGGATTATATCAAACAACTATTAGACCTCTTGAATCTCATGTTGTCATGAACTAGAAGTTTAATGACCCAAAAGAATTTTGACAGTGGCATGAACGACTTGGACACCCGGGACTTTCAATGATGCGCCGTATAGTTCAAAATTCTAATGGGTATCCATTAACGAATAGACAAATTTTAAAATGTCATGATTTTAGTTGTACTGCTTATTCTCAAGGCAAATTAATTATTAGACCATCTTTTACAAATATTGCGTCTGAATCCTCTACATTTCTATAACGTATTCAAGGGGATATTTGTGGGCCTATTCACCCACCTAGTGGACCTTTTCGTTATTTTATGTGTAAAACCCGAGAAAATTCAAATTTTTTGAAAAATGGTAAAACGGTAATTTCAAGAAAATATGAAATCCTTCTAGATCCTGGATGACCTAAATGCACTCACCGCTAATCGTCTCTCGAAATCTAGCTACCACGCCGATTCGTCGACCTCGAGATTCCACCCCACGCTTCTGTGTGCTAATCGAGAGTGCCCAGCGTCGTAAAACGACTTGTAAGAGACATGTGATGTGACAAAGTCACATACTACATGTACCCATGTGACACATGTTGCGCCGGGACAGAGAGTAGTGGGCGAGATGAATGACTTAGATTAAGCCATATGTCAAAAGTCACTTAAAAAGAGACATTGATGGAATTATTGGAAAGTTAAATAAGAATAAGACAAAGAAGAAATAGTTTTCTTCTCCAAAAAGACACAAAAACGGGCAGTAGGTGCTGAATTCAGATTCTAGAGAGAGAGAGTATGACTTCTCTCTAGATTTCCTAAGATCTGACCGTTTGGCTCGTTTCAGTTAAGAAGTAAAGCTGTTCTACGCGGCGAGGGCTACGCGTGAACACCGATTTGGTGGAATTCCGACAACTCCAAGAGGTAGGGGTCTTCTCCTACTTGTGTTATTTTTTGGCTAAGAGTCATGTGAATGGTTAGGGATATTCTGAGGATTAATTTAGCCGTGATTTCGGTCTCAAAACATTTGAACCGAGTGGAGAAAATCCCTATTGTGTGGTCGTGAATAGCGTCGACCCGAGGGTTTCACTGTTCAAGTGATTTTATTGTGTGATTTTGTGTGGTTTGGGTGATTCAAAATGAATTGCTTGAGTGGTTAATTAGCTCATGTGAGCTAGACTTTGTGTTATTGATTGTGAATTGAATAACATGGATTATGTGAATTTTAATGAGGCATTATATACATGAAAAAATATATTAGTATGAATATTTTGGAATTGGCATAATGTATTCTATATGCACCTGTAAAGAACCTGTAATATTAAAGTAGTGCATGATATGAAAGAAAACAAACAAAAATGTTTAGAAAGGAATTTCGGACGGAAGATTTTCCGAAGAATTGTGTTAGAGATTGTCCACCACGCCGGAGGGCCCCAGAATTGTTTCCCTCGAGGGTTATCCAATAGATTCACTTCGGAGGGTTGTTCAATAAATTTTACCGAAACTCTGCAGGCTTCGGTGAACAAAGCTCTTATGAACTGTAATTCCACTGCATTTGGCTTAGGTGCATGTGTGAGGGAGTTGGTGATGACTCAAGACATGGACATTGTGCACGCAGATATCCGGCAGGATCACGTATTTACTTCTGTGATTGTTTGCCATGACATGTGCACTTAGGTGGGGAGTAACCCACGTAGGAAATTATCACTATTGGGCTTTGCTCACCCTATCGAAGGATCACTATTTCAGGTACAGAGAGTGTATAGGAGGACGTTACTCACTAAAGGCTGCGTTTTAGAAAAAAGTCGGGTTGTGACTTTGGTATTCGTTTTGTAGAACATGTATTAAAACTTTAAATTTTGATATATGTTTTAGTTAAGAGTATTGCAATAACTCTTGAACTATTGGTAAATAGTTGATGTAATTTTGTGAGTATTAATGCATGAGCCCAAATGGTCATTTTACTCATTTTTATCCGTATGTGAACCCGACATGCCTTCAGGAATATCGGGACTGTGTTGCCATGTGATTGGGACAAGAAAATTCGTAGAGCTCCATGGGCCATGGAGAGACTCTAATCTGATTTTCGCGAGTGGTGTCAAGCACCCGACATCCACGAATATTCGCTGGTTGATCGGGTTGTCACCGGACCGAAAGCAGGCCACATTATTGTTTTTAATTTATGCGTCCACCAGATGGTCTCATGTATGCCTCTTTCTACCCGAGATTGTTGTATCAAGCAGATTACTAGCCCAGATAATCTCGACTTAGGGGCCCACCCCCGATCATCCTATCAAGATAATTCGCCTGATAACGCCATAATTCTCATCTCAAGCCTTCCTCGATTATTGTATGTCCATTGGAATACATGTTCAATACCCAATTGCTCATGTTCATACTCATAATGGGTTAGTCATCTTTATCAAACGCCCGCAATTAATTGTTGGGACCATTACTTTGAACAAATTGCCTTATCGGCATGGGGCATACATTCATGCTGCAAATTTAATTCATCTTCGTCCTATAGCCAATCAAGATTTATCCCCATTACAATTTGTTATAGGTTATCAACCTAATATTTCACATTTACATGTTTTTGGTTGTGCTGTTTATGTTCCCCTAGCACCCACTCCTCGAATTAAACTAGGTCTTCAACGTCGTTTTGGTATTTATGTTGGTTTTCAATCTTCATCTATTATTAATTATATTGAGCCTCTTCAAAGTAGGCTTTTACTAATTATTTGCGTATTGTCAATTTAATGAAGATGTTTTCCCGCCATTAGGGGAAGAAAAGCCAATTCTAGAACAATGATGAGAAATTACATAGACTGAATTATCTTTTCTCATCTAGACTATGCTCCCCCCCAATAAAGCAATCTAAATTAGAGGTTCAAAAGATAATTCGTGAACAAAATCTTGCAAATCAATTGTCTGATGCATTTATTGATTCAACAAAGGTTACAAAATCACATATACTAGCTACAAATATTTCAGTACAGATTGAATTTCATGGGAAAATTGAAATATAGCGTGGCCAATGAGCCTAAGCCACAATTAAAACGCGGACGACCTATTAGCTCAAAAGATACAATTCCTCGAAAAATGAAAAATGTTAATTTCAATGCTCCTGGAGAGCATACAAATGTGAAAGGATTAAATGATGAACTAATAACTTCTGCAGAGGTATCAATTGAACAATTATCTCATGCAATTGTAGTGGTACATATCAATGAAGATATATCTATTAATTATATACATAAGGGAAAAATATGGGATCGAAATTCTAGTCTTATAGAAGATGCTTTTTCTTTCCAAGTGGCTATGGACATCATAAGCAATGATGAAGATCATGAGCCACAAAATATGAATGAATGTCAACGTCGAAATGATTGGTTATAATGGAAATAAGCAATTCAAACAGAGTTAGAATAACTAGCTAAACGAGAGGTATTTGGACCAGTAGTTCAAACACCTAAAGATATAAAACCTGTTGGATATAGATGGTTTTTTGTACGAAAGTGAAATGAGCAAAATGAAATCGTACGATATAAAACACGCCTTGTGACCTAAGGCCTCTCACAAAGACATGAAATTGATTATGTGGAGATATATTCTCCCGTAATGGATGCACCACATTTCAAGTATTTAATATATTTAAATGCTCAAAGGACTTGATATGCGGCTGATGGATGTAGTCACAGCCTATTTATATGGATTTATTGATTCTAATGTATATATGAAAATCTCTTAAGGATTCAAATTACTTGAAGTAATGAATTTAAAACCATGAAACATGTATTCAATTAAGTTACAACGATCTTTATATGGATTAAAACAATCTGGTCGAATGTAGTATAATCGTTTAAGCCAATATTTGCTCAAAGAAGGATATGTGAATAATTCAATTTGTCCATGTGTTTTTATCAAGAAATTAGGAACTGGATTTGCAATTATTGCGGTATCTGTGGATGATTTGAATTTGGTTGGGACTCCTGAAGAGCTCGTCAAAAAAATTGACTACTTAAAGAAGGAATTTGAAATGAAAGATCTTAGGAAAACAAAATATTGTCTCACCAAGCAGATCGGAAGACGCTCAAATCTGCCAGATAATCCATTAATCAACATATACAAAATAAAATTCAAGCGCCACATATGGATAAATCACACCCCCTTAGTTCCCTCATGGTTGTTAGGTTGCTTGAAGTGAGAAGTGACCAGAGATCCGTTTCGATCTAAAGAATAAAATAAAGAATTGTTTGGTTTTAAAGTACCATATCTCAGTGCAATTGGTGCACTAATGTATCTTGCAAATTATACTTAACCAGACATTGCTTTCTCAATTAATTTATTAGCAAGATACAGTTCAAATCCAACTAAAAGGCACTAGAATGAATGAAGATATAGTATATTCTATGGACAAAGGATATGGGATTATTTTATTCAAAACATTTGGAACCAATAAATCTCTCGGCTATGCGCATGCGCACTATCTTTCGAACCCTCACAAAGCTCGATCACAGACAGGATATATATTTACTTATGGAAATACTACTATATCCTAGAGGTCAGTAAAACAAACAATGGTGACTACTTCCTCTAACCATTCAAAAATACTTTTCATGCATGAAGCTTGTCGAGAATGTGTTTAGTTGAGATTCAAGATATAATACATTAGAAAATCATGTGAATTATTTTATATCAAGAACAAACCAATAGTATTATATGAAGATAATGTTGCGTGTATTGCGTAAGTCAAATGAGGATATATTAAAGGTGATCGAACTAAACACATTTTACCAAAATTCTTCTATACTCATGAACTTTATAACAGAGGTGAAATCAATATGCAACATATAAGGTCCAGTGATAATCAAACAGATTTATTTACAAAAGCCATACCCAATACAACATTCAAGAAACTTGTACACCAGATTGATATGCGTTAGGTAAAAGATCTTCAAAATGAAGTATTATGTCACTATCATGGGGAGAATTGTTAAACATGTTAGTATACTGCACTCTTTTCCATTCGTCCAGGTTTTATCCTACTTGGTTTTACTAGCAAGGTTTTTAATGAGACAAGATTCAACTAACTATCAATTTCGTCATTCAAGCGAGTGAGCTGCTATAACTAATTCATCAGAAACGAAACGACCACACATTTACGGCGAATCATTATGGACGACTTATTACTATATTAACAAGACCTCTATATGGGCACTTTTGATAATGAAAGAAAGAGGAGAAAAAAGGCCTTTAGAGTTCTCTCTTTGTTCTCTCAATTTCTCTCTTCCTTTCTTCATTCTTTATAACATTTTTTTCTTTTTTCTTTTAATTTTTGGGTAAATTATGTTTAGGTACTATGAGGGGAAAGTTATTAAAAAATGGGTACTAAAAAATTGTGGATATTTTGGATTTGGGTAACCCAAACAGTAAACATAATTTTGGAACAAAAATGTCTTCTTTTCAGGGGGGGCCCACTGCCACGTGGAATTCCACTAAATCAGCCATGCCAATAGAAAGACCCCTCCAAGCCAATTTTAAACATTTTAATTTTTTTTTAAATATAATTTTATTATTATTTGTAAATAATATATTCAATATCTTCAACATGAAAATATATTTATTTATAATAATTGATCATTTTTTTTAAAGGAAAAATGATATTATTGATTCAAATTTACAATAGATCACGATCAAAATTTTTCTTTGCATGTATGAATAATCTATTAAGTAAATAAATATTAATATTTTAAAATAATATTTTCTAAATTTTATTTTATTTTTAAATAGTATTATAAAAAATAAGAATACTATAGTTAAAATTAAAATTAAATGAATTAATTTTATTCTTTAATAAATAATTTCACAACAAAGTATTAGATATTTTTTTTATGAGTTTTTCAAAATTTTAAAATAACATAGAAATCTAAAAGATTATAATTGGAAAACTCTTACCTAATTCAAAATTGATTGTGTTCGAAACCCAAACCTAAAAAATAGAATAAATTTATAAAAGATAACATTTATTATTGGTTCATTTCTTTGTATATTTTGAAATTAAAACCAATAACCCAACCACGATTGTTCAGTTTTTAATTTTTAAAATAAAATATAAAAAATAATTTCAAATATTTCAAAATTAGGTCATTTGATTTGATCAATTTTGTCAGATATCATTATTATATATTATGTTATTTTAAAATATACAATATTGTTACGTATAGATAAAATAATGTTATTATTTAATTACTATGCAGGTACTTATAATGTGAATAGCTTTTTTTATTTTTATTTTCAAGAATTTATGTTTAATATTCTATAAAATTTTCAAAAATGGCTAAAAAATAGATTTAAAATATGAAAATTCCAAATATAAAAATATTATGAATATAAATAAAATTAATAAATTATACATACAATAATGATAAAATTTAAAAATTTACTTATTTATTATATTAAAAACTAATATATGTTGGATGTATTAATAGGTTTTCATATTATTTATATTTAAAAAATAAAAAATAGTTTTAACTATATATTAGTACTTGCTGTTGAAAAACTAGATATTAACATTTATAAAAACTAGATATTAACATTTATAACCATAATTTTAAATATTGTTGTCGTTATTTTTAGGTAAATTTTAACTAGTGTGAATTTTTTTTTTAAATTAATGTTTAATATTCTAAAATTTTTAAAAATATATATAAATAGATTCATAATATGAAAATTATAAATATAAAAATGTTATGAATATAAAATTCTGCTTAATACAAAATTTGCTAAAAATAAATGGATAAGAGTTATTTAAAAAAATCAAATTTATAAAATATTATTTCAAAATGTTAATATTTATTTATTTAACAGATGATTAATTATTATAAATAAATATATTTTTATGTTAAAGATTAATAAATATATTAATCCACACACAAATATAATTACATTTTAATAAAAAATTAAGAGTTAAAAATGGTTTTGAGGGGGTTCTGTGCAGAATGGTGCGTAGCTGGGGTGGTTGGGATGCTACTGGATCTAATGCGCAATGGGTCCCAAGAGAAAGGAGTAGGGGTGTAACCGGAGTCGAATGGCCAGCATTGGGCGTGCTCCACCGCCCGGTTTTAAAGGGGAGTAGGCCCGAGCCTAATACGAGCCTGCTTATGAGCCGGACGAGTCGAGTTTGAGGGTGCCTGCTCGGCTCGCTTAACTTCTACGAGCCCTTCAAAATGATGCTCTGCTCACTCATTTAACTTTACGGCTTCGTAAACGACGTTCTGGTTTTACTGCTTAACTTAATAAATGAGTTCGAGCTAGTTTAATAAGTCGACCGCCGAGCAAACCAAGGAGAGTCTGCTTAAGTACAACCCTATTTAGTTAAAAATGTTTATCTAAATCTAACATACAACTAAATTAAAAAGATAAGACAATAAAAGTTCAATTAATTTGACTGAAGTTCAAGAGTTAAAATATTCATCGTGTTCATTTGTAGGAAATATTTATTGTGCATCAAGTCTTCTCCATGTTCACGAGCTTGGTTCACAAGCCTGTTCATGAGCCTGGTTAATGAGCTTATTCACGAGCCTGTTTACGAGCTGACGAGCCGAGTTTGAGGGTGCTCGGATTCGGCTTGTTTAACTTACGAACCTCAAAATGATGTTCAGGCTCGACTCATTTAACTTAATAAACGAGTTCGAGCGAGCTTCTAACGAACTGAATGCCGAGCAGCTCGACTCGATTACAACCCTATAAAAGGAAGGTAGTTTTTGTCCCAACATTATGTTCATTGTTTGGGTTACCCAAAACACGCCTAAACCGAGAGCCACAATTTTTGGGTACCCAATTTATGATAATTTAACGATACAATGTAATAAATTGTTCTCATTAAGACTTGAACCCAAGACTCCTTTCCTTCCTATGATCTAAAAATTGTGATCGCTGTACGACATAAGATAGACATGGTGGATGGTAAATCGTTGCAGTTAAGATTGATCAATTATCATTTTACCTAAATTATTTTTTACTTGACGATAGAAAAACAAATTCTTCTTTTTATCATTAAAGTTGTGTTTGGTTGTCGGAAAGTATTGAGAAAATAAAAAATGCTAAAAGAATAATTTTCTCGATTTAATTGTTTAATAAAAAAATCTCAAAAAAAACAAATATAAATAAATTTACTTAAAAACTGAAGTACTTTTAACTTGTTTAATATTTACATTGATAAATTAAATTGATTCAAATAAGAAATAAAAACAATATATGAAATTTAGCTGTATTTTTATTTTTCCTCATTTTTTCTTTCTTGTATTTCCTTTCCATTTTCTTTATCTTGTAATACAATTAAAATTATTTAAATTTTTATATATTTTCAAAAACTGTTTACCCTTTTCTTTTTCATATTTTAAAGTATAATTTTCATCGTGTCTAACTCATATAATAAAATTTAACTAGAAAGGGATTACGGTTCGATCCCAAAGACATATTACTAAATTGTAACTATAAATATTTGGTTAGCCGACATCAAATAATCCAAAATTTTCAAATCCAACCATTCCAATATATTGCCTTGAAAAAATAACTTATTATAGATAAAATACCTTTTATCATTTTAGATATTTACATGCATCTTATAAAATAAAATAAAAGATTATTTTTACAAGAAAACAATAAAGGTATTTTTGTCAAAATATGAAAAAAAAACTGTTGAAGATTTAGATTTCCGAAATTCATTATTTTCTTGAAAAATAACTTATAATAGATAAAATATCCTCTTCATTTTAGATATTTATATTTGTCTTATAAAAATAATTATTTTTATAAAAAAACAATAAAGGTATTTTTGTCAAAATGTGAAAAAAAACTGTTGAAGATATAGATTTCTGAAATTCATGTCTCAAATAATCCAAAATTTGCAAATCCATCACTTCTCATATATTTTCTTGAAAAATAACTTATTATAGACAAAAATACCCTTTGTCATTTTAGATATTTACCCTATAACCGTAAAATAAAAATAAAAAGTCACTACAAAGGATGCTTGCTTTTTTACTTATTATCAATGATACTTAATAAGACAAGATAAGACGTTGCTTTTTAACATCGGGTGAAAGAAATTGAGATGACAACGGGACGGATTATTTCTCGGGCTTCGTCCTGCCTCGCTCTTATAATGCTGACGGCTGTTTTTAATCAGAATCGAAGCTTTTATCACGCTTTCAGCTTTATTTTCTTAAACTGCATTTATCTACGACGAGCCAGTGTGACATACTCGCCCCGCCTCGATTATATTTTAAAAATATTTTTTAATTATTTGCTTATACTTTAATATAAATAATAATAATAATACAAATAGTTTTTAATAAATAATTTATAAAAATTATAATATTTTTATTTTTTATGAAATATATTAATCTTTAATATAATAAAAACATATATAAAAATAAAAAAATAAAATGTAAACTGGACAGTTTGAGAATTCTCCTACCCCGTCTGCTTAATTTTTTAAATGGCATAAATTCTAAATCGAATAAACGAGTTCTAGCCTGGGATACGACCGCCTGCCTCAAACCCTCTCATCATCCCTAAGAATACAGACAAGAACCCTTCTCCTTTTTGCATCACGAAGCTTTTTCGTTTTAAAGAAAAAACGACTCTTTCTCGACGTAAAAATCCAAATATTTTCATTTTTTTTATTTAGAACATTTTTAAAAAAATTCAGCAATAAATCATAAAAATTTTAAAAAACAAATAGCTTAATATTGAAAGCTGAATAGCTTTCAACATTAAATCAAAAAACAAACAACCCCTAAGGATTTCTCATATATTTTCTCCAAAAATAACTTATTATAGACAAAAATACCCTTTATCAATTTAAATATTTACCCTATAACCGTTAAAAAAAATAAAAATAAAAATCACTAAGATCTATATCAGCAAAGATAAAACTAGGTTAATGCTAAAGGCCTAAAACAGATTAATTTCTAATCAAAATAGCAAGTAAATATAATAAAACTTCATTACAACATAATCTGGTTTTTTCTCAATGAGTTGTTGCTGTAATACAAAAGGAAGGAAAAAAACACTGATGCTTGCTGTCTCTCTAGTGGAAGCATTACCATTGAAGCATGAAAAAACAACATACCTTACCACAATGAAAACTAGCCGTTAAGATACCAAAACATGTCTTCTTCTTCTTCTTCTTCCTCATTTCACTGTGCAGATCTTGATCACAGAGGCAACCCCGATCCGGTGAAGAACAACAACTGCATCTCCAGGCTTGCACAGCCCCTTTCCGGTAGCCGACTTCAGGGCGGCTTCGAGGATCACCTCCGTCGATTCCGCATCCGTTGCCTTCGCGGATCCTTCCGCCAGGACCGGGATCAATCCCCGGTATACCAGGCTGTGCCTTGCTGGGGTCTCGTCGCTGCAGCTCCAGTCGAACGAGTCTGTCGTCAAGACCGGGACGACGACGGAGAGGATGGGAACGGCCGGCCTGTACTTCGCCACCTCAGCTTACCGCCGACCGCCACGCCGCCATCACGACGATCAGCTTGGCTTTGGCCTTTGTCGGGCCGTTCCGAATGCGGGCTGATGCGAGGCTCCAACGGGCTCATCGGCGGGTCGAACGATCATCTCCTTGAAGATGGCTGCGCAGTCGGTGGCGATTCCGCCGATAGACTGGCCATGATCTTCACGGCGAGCTCTGGGTAGGCTCCGGCGGCGCTCTCTCCGCTCAGCATCACACAGTCTGTCCCGTCGAGAACTGCGTTCGCTACGTCGGTTGCTTCGGCTCGGGTTGGACGGGGAGACTTGATCATGGACTCGAGCATCTGCGTCGCGGTGACGACGGGTTTTCCGACAAGATTGCATTTGTATATCATCATTTTCTGAGCCAGGAAGATCTTCTCGACCGGGATCTCCATTCCGAGATCGCCACGGGCGACCATGAAGGAGTCGGTCTCGCGCAGGATATCATCGAAGTTGACGACACCCTCCTGGTTCTCCACCTTCAGGAATTACAGCCATGGAAAGGAAGCTTTTGTCTTTAGACGACAGCCAATAAATATGACATATTTATAAAAGGAAAATGGAATAACGCGATAGGGTAGTACTGCATAACCAACCAAACCCTCATCCCCAAGTGTGTGCGGGGGGTGTGGTTTGTCGCTTCGATTTGATCCTACAATGCGGGAGATACAACAAGGACATTGAGCTTGCATGAGGGTATTTATCACATTCCACATCGGATACAAAAAAAAGTTCCGAGCACTATACAGTTTAGCCTCCTCTCAACCTAATAGATGTGTTTTAAAACCGAAAGAGCACCTTGGGTCCAAAGCGAACAATATCTATATGATTGAGTCAGATCGTTAAAATAACAATCTTAGTTAAATTACAAAACCAACCAAACCCTCATCCTAAGTGTGTGTGCGGGCTCATTCTCACACTAGACGTTGATGTGGGGGTTCGTTTAACCCCTTTGGAGAGGTGTTTGTCAGTTCAGTTTGTCCCACAATTTTATCAGACACAATGAGTGTTATGTTTGTATTGAGGTTTTTGTCACATCCCACATCAGATAAGAAAGAAAGTTCCAAACACTATATAAGTTTGACTCCTCTCAACCTAATAAACACATTTTAAAGCCGTGATGACCCTTTCAGCTCAAAGCGAACTATATCTACATAGTTGGATCGGATTGTTACAAAAACAATCTTTGCACAAACCCTCATCCCAAGTGTGTGTGCAGGCTCATTCTCACACAGACTCATCGTCTACAAGTAACCTGTGCAATAAGCCGCCATTGCCCCTTTGAACGATAATTCCCCCAAACCTCATGAGCAAAATGCAAAAGAGAAACATTTCTTTTCACTTGCATTAGAGAATTTTTCCACTATTGAAAACAACAGAACAATGGAAGATATCTATAGCTACCACATGTACCTTCGACATTAGCTGTATATGCTTGGCATGAGGTCCAAGCACCTTTCGGACATGAACAAGATCTGAGCCCTTGCGCACAAATGAAAGCGCGATCATGTCAATATTGTTGGGAACGCCCCATTGTAGAATGTCTTCCTTGTCCTTTTCCGTTAGCGTGGGAAGATCCACCACGACGCCAGGAAGATTGACATTCTTCCTCTCACTAAGAGTTGCAGTGTTCTCGCAACGGCATCTTACTGTTCCAGCACCCGGGTCACAAGACAAGACGGTGAGAGTGATGGTGCCATCTGCACACAGGATGATGTTTCCAGGCTTCAAGTCCACGGGCAGTTTTTTGTAGCTCATGGAAATCATCTGCTTGTCCCCCTTGATGCTGTAATCAGTAGTAATGGTGATTTCCTCGCCTCCACGAGTTGGATAGGCTTTTCATTCTTTAGAAAGCCGGTTCGAATCTCAGGTCCCTGTAGCAACAAAGTGAAATAAGCTTGTCAGTGTAGTCCTAATACACAGTGAGAAAGCCGGACTTAAAGCAGATAAATAACAGTTGCAAAGGTACATTTCTCAATTGAGATTAGCAAGATATTGAGTTTTCTTGTCGAGTTATCAAGGATTCAAGAACCTTATGTTCTTTATCTTTCAAGGTCCATTTCAAATATCATGTAAAATTAAGGATCCAAAGAAAAAAGTCAAAAATCAAAATCAAACATATCAATAAGACATCAACTTCATATAGCAGCAAGCAGATCTGCAATTCAGTATGCCCTACTTCTCCCAATCAGTTTCTTTTCTCTTACCTTAGATGCCAACCTACTGAGCACTTCCATACATGAATGAACATTAAGAAAGTGGATTTCTAGGCCGTTTTATCTAAAACTTTCAGGAACCCCGTTTTCAAAAGAGCCGAGAATCCAACTCCCAAGATCCACATCTTCATCCAGTCCACCTAATTCTGATTCCCGTCCTGGTGTGTCTTCTCCATGGTCATCTTACATACCACTCATGAAGCTCCATTCTTTAATCTCAAATCTATGTATTCATTTTACCTTAGCACCACATAAAAATAAAAAAAGGTTGCCTGTCCTTGACCAAAAGCATCATAAAATCTTAAAATGACATTCCCAATCACCCTCAAACACAAAGTCAAAAGATAACCAAATTTTACGCATCTCCTCAGCCAAGATAATAGAACTAAAATCTGTAAATTAATTTGCTCATATCCACAACTCATCAAGTACATGGAAGGAAGTATTTAAGCTTCTCCTGAACACTCTTAATTTTAAATATTTTCATAGGCAACCAAAACAGTGCCATCAGCACCTCGCAAACAGGCTCATTAAAGTACACATAGCATATCCAAAAGGCAAACAGAAATTGAGTTCAGCCAATCCACAAAGTCTACTACAGAAATTGAGTAATTTTTCATATACAATACCACCCACTCCCGGTAAGTTCTCAATATTTTTCTATGTTCAATATTTTTTTAACGACCCCTCATTTCTCTCGTTTCATAGAGTCTACAATAAGCATAAAGGGGACAGCTTTCCAAGCAGTCTTCTGCTTCTTTCTAACAAAGAAACCATGTCAAATCAACAGAGTACCTCCTCTTAAAGAACGCTTCACCAAACAAAGAGCAATGCCCCTTTTATTTCTCTACATGTTCTGGAGTACGAGAACAAAACAGAAAGTTCTTAAGAAATTTGAAGTCATCTCAACTTCCTTAGTGCTTCCTCCTAACCCCAAATCTCACTCTCATCTTTTGATACATATATATAGAGACAAGCATACACATATACATATACAAACAACGACACAGCAACAAAAGAAATCTCAAATGACTATTTTCCTAATTGATTTGGAACAGAAAATTAGTTCAAAACAAACCCAAAAGAAAAAATCAAACAGATAAATTAATCAAAGCCAAACATAAAAATATTAGCATTTTATATGGTAAAGCACATCCAAGAGCAAGTCTTTCTACAACCCCCATCACTTGGATCCAATTTCCCAATTTGGGTTTCGGATTCAACCTCGAATGCTAAATCCATAGACACAAAATAAATCATACTCCACATCACAGTGACAGCAAAACACATCAGTTCGATTCATATAAACCCAAGTCACAAACACCAATTGAAGATATTCACAGCCTTCAAAAAATGCTTAACTGCAAGACAGAATATTTAATTAGGGTTTGGCAAATAAACATCATGGATGTGCACTTTGACCTGTATCAAGCATCAAGGCACAGAGGATCTGAGTGTTCTGCATAGCAATCCTAAGATTGTCCAACGTCTCCTGATGATACTCATGCGTACCATGCGAGAAATTGAACCTGGCAACATTCATCCCAGCCCTGAGAAGCTTCTCGAGCATGGGAACAGAGCGAGAAGCAGGCCCCAAAGTGCACACAATCTTCGTCTTGGGAACACGACCATCATTGGGCAAGTCCTTCATGATCCCCTCTATGTCAATGTTCGCCATTCCTCTATCACAACGCCCTCGCCTTCCTCCACTAAATCCACCACACAAAACGAACCCCAATCAGCAAAAACACAAAGAAATTTCCAAATCACAAACCTCCAATCAAGGAAACATAACAAAGTACAGATCTGAATTGGAAACCGAATCGGAAAAGAGACCGGGAGCTTACCGTGTTTGGACGCCGAGAAAATTTGATGAGATTGAAGTCTAGAAGAAGTATATAAACAGTTTCGCACAGCTCACTTCTTCTCCACTGCTTCCAAACTACCTCCGTTATCTGTACAAGTACAAATACAGATATCCATATAAATCAGCCGAAAATAAAGCAAAAGAAACACAACAACAACAACAACAACAGATAATCTCTCACCTCAGTTGCTTGGTTGGTAAGAAAATAGGAGGAAGAGCAGAGAGAAATGAGAGGAAAATGTGATGAAAATCAGAGAAAGTGTTCGGAAAATATTAAAAAGGAAAGAGGGGTGGAAGGGAAGGGTATTGTTGCCCGTTGAAAAAGTGGTAGATAAAGCCTTTGTGTTTTTTTCCTTCACCCACCCCTATATTAAAATTTAAAAAAAAAATAAAAATAGTAAATAAAATATAGTGGGCAACTTTGGATGGTTCACCAATGTATTACGTACTATTTTTTTTTTCTGATATTAAAATATTAAAAATAATTAAAAATAACAATTATAAATTTTGTATTTTATAAAATAAAAGTTTCTTTAAATACTTATAGTTTATTCATATATATATATATATATATATATATATATATATATATATACTTGCAAGATTATAGGAAATTAGTTATTATAGTTATATTTATATATATTTTTATTTTATTTTGTCTTATTTTATGGTGATATTATTTTATTTTTTATTAAAATAATTATTTAATAACGTTTTATATGACTAAACTATTTTATATTTTTTCATAATAGAAAACTAATACAGCATAATTAAAATAATATATAGTTATTAAAAATTCTCCTGCCAAGCCATATTAGCCCACTGAATCTATTATGATTGTATTAATAAGCCTGTGGCTCTATTTGAGTCTTCATTTTCTCAATTCGATCCTCAAAAATTATGGGTTAAAATGGCTCTGGCTTCTACCATCGTGCCAGCCCATTATCTGGGACTGAATTGAAATAAGACATACGAGCATATCTTTAAGCTATATCATATCTAGACTGATCCCTATACGAGCCGAGAGAGACCACAAAAACAGTAAAGTTCTACCACATAACATAATTACATTTTCAGAGCTCGATTTTGAGATAATGGTTAAGCTATAAGATATTCTTTTTATTTTTTTTGTATTTTGTTATCAAGAATTTGAAAATATAACAAAAAAAATAGTCCCAAAAAAATTTTTAAAAATAAGGAGAAGTTTGGTTTATATTTTTGAAAACTGTTTTCTATTTTTAAAAACAAGGAAAACAAGGAGAGCATATTTAGTTCCTTTTTCTCTTTCTTTTTCTTTTTGTATGAAAAATACATAATAACAGTTTTACGAGAACACCAAAATGATGTTCTCTTTATCCTCGAAAACTAATCTTACGACCTACTTTTAAAACATAAACCAAACATACCCTAAACTTTTATTTTAAAAAAGACATAAAATATTTTTAAATACCTTTAAATTATTTTCAAAAAATTATAATTGATTTGCAAAGTCTTAAAATGTTCTATTAGTCAAAAATAGTATAAAATAACAAAAAATTGGAAACATTATAAATTATATTTTTTAAATATATATATAGAGAGAGATAATAATCAGGCCCTTATTAAAAGTTTTTTCTATTAAAAACTTAGCAAAAATATATATATTTTAAAAGAAAATAATATTATTGATTCGAATTAATAATAGATCGATAGACCCGATATATAAATAACTAAAAATAATATATGATGAAACAATATATAGGTTAATAGCACAATAAATCGGTATAAAGCCAACGAATTTGATCAAATATACTGATTATCATAATTTGATATATTCAATTGATCAAATCTATTTTATCTATTTGAATCGCCCTTGTATAGATAAAACACTGTAATAAGGCGACATAGATAAAACACTGTAATAAGAGTGATTACAGACAAAAAAAAAAAGGCTAAAAAATCATATCTCATTGCTCGAGGAAAATAGGCTATAAGAGAAAAATATTACAGAAAATGATAGAAATGGAGGTTAGGGTTTTCTCTTTTTAGCAAAAAAAAAAACAAGTTTTCTATTTTTAAAATAAATTATTTCTTCTTTTCATAATTTAATTTTATGTTTTTTCCTTATTTAATTTCAAAGACCATCATAAGGGCAGGATATGTAAATTTGATTTTAGTTTGGTTAAAAGTAGAAAATAATAAGTCTCAAAAATGTTTAAGAGAGAAAAGGGTACTATGTAATTTCAGTCATGATACTTGAATTATTAAAAATTATAATGAGTGGAAATAGAAAAAAAAAAGGGGTTGGAATTTGGAATAGTTTGAAAAATGATTATGTGAGTAAAGGGTAATTATGTAATTTCAGTTAGTGATATTTGAATTATTAAAATTATAATGAGTGGAAATAGAAAGCAGGGGTTGAAATTGGAATAGTTTGAAAATGTTTATGTGAGAAAAGGGTAATTATGTAATTTCAGTTAGTGATATTGAATTATTAAAAATTATAATGAGTGGAAATAGAAAAAAAAGAGGGGTTGGAAATTGAATAGTTTGAAAAATGTTTATGTGAGAAAAAGGGTAATTATGTAATTTCAGTTAGTGATATTTGAATTATTAAAAATTATAATGAGTGGAAATAGAAAAAAAAAAAAAAAAAAGAGGGGTTGGAAATTGGAATAGTTTGGTGGTGGAGGAGACGCGCACGTGGAAGTGGAACATGCCACGTGCGATCCGGCCTCCGCCAAACACCCGTTGAACGTTTCCCTCACTTTCCTTTCTTCACCGGCACTTCCACTATTCCACACTTTCCTTCTCTTTCTTTTTGTTTTTCTTGCTGTCCAAACAGGTTTTCTCATGTAATTTTCAGATTTTAGTTTGTTGAGGCAACGGAAGCTTCGATGCATGATAATATTAATATAAGAATATAAAAATAAAACAATTCACATTAAAGCCGGTTTTGTTCGACTGTTAGCCGATACCGATAACCGATAAATGATGCACGTATCGATAAATTTTTACAAAGAACTTGTCTCATATGTACACGCACCAGCGACGAATTAGTCTCGTTGACATCGAAATAGTCAAATTTATCCGATGCCAGACAAAAAGATAATACCGATCTCTAAATCTTGTCCCACGAGCCACATCATTTGACATTAAATTACCGAAATGCAATTTTAAGACGTGTTTTTCGATTAATAAATTAATGTGACTAGTCATACCCTAATTTCATGGATGAAGCAATTTTTAACGGGCCGGGTTTAAATTGTCACTTCTAGTCCCACATTAAAAAAAATCAATAACTTTTTTGGATTTATATACAAAAACTCATATTTGAGTTTGTATAAGGCTTGAGAAGAAGGAGGAGATCTCGTGGACATGTTAAATGCAATCGAAGTTCCTCGATTATCCAAAATCGATCCTATGCGTGATTACTTCAGATAGAAAATTGCAATTCGATTGACGATAGCGATAAGTTTACTTAACCGGGATTATAACCATCGACGGTAGTTATTTGATTCAATATTAATTACCTATATTTAAAATGTTTTTTTCCATGTTCACCTTTTCTTACTTTTAGTAATAAATAAAAATAATAATAATCAGAATGACTCCAAAATAAATATACCATTCAGATTAAAATTATTTGGTTTATAATTAATAAAACAATTTTAAAAATAAAATAAAAATTTGTCCATTCTTGTTTATTAAAACTATTCTTGAAAACATAAAAAAACACTATTTTGGAGTTGGTGTTATCTGAAAACTGTTATTGTTATCTGAATTTAATGTTTTTTATATTTTTCCATAACAAAAAACAAATGGAAACAAAACACGCTTTCCCCATTCTCCTTATTTTTTAGAATAAAAAACATTTTTTAAAAATAAAAAACAAACATACCATTTTTGTAAATTATTTTTTAAAATAGAACTTATAGGAAAATTAATATTTGTCTAATTTTCATACCAATATATTAATTGCAGTAAAGAGGATTATCTTATCGAATTGATTAAATTGTTTGTAACCTGATAGTGTTTGAAAATATACCGCAAGCTCCACACATCAAAGCCCAAGAGCAGGCTCACCCCAAAGAAAGCACGAAGGCCCGCTAGTTGAATCCCAAAGGAGGAGCTTGTCCAATGAGGCACTCATGCCTTTCTAAAACACACCCAAATCTCTTTGGGGCTACCCGTAAGAAAGGTCCAACCTCATTGGCCCAAAGGCCACCTACAGAGCTCCCAGCATGGGAAATGCACAACCCTGAATATATTATTCAAAATCCCACCAAATCTCATCAATAAGGAAGGAAGACTATCTCAAGTAAATCACTCTTTCTATATCCCGTACCAACCGACATGGACCATAATAAGAAATATCTCATCCAACGGAAGGACTCCTAATCACCATCCAATCGGTCGAACATCTACTATAAATACACACACTACTCCCAAATGGGCGAAAGGTACACACACATTCTTAGAGGCATACTCGTATGCAACACATTCCGCCTCTGGGTTTTTTTTTTCTCTAGGAATGAACCGACTTAGGCATCGGAGCGCTTACCTGCACGACTCTCGCCACTTCTTCCTCGTTGCGTAATCTCACCAGACGATCCAGACGTCAGATCCCAAACACAAACAATCCGGTCCACCGACCACACGCTCCAAATTCGCCCGCTGAAAGGCATCATCATTTACGCCGCCATTCGCGGAACGACGCTTTATAAATATAACCGATTTCTCGCTGACGATGGTATCGACGGGAACAAGCAGGAGTAACGCCTAACTGCCAAGGATAAGATCCGCCAGAGACGCGAACAAAGAAGCCTCCAAAGAGAAGCAATGCAAGCCAATACGAACGAAGTGGAAGCACTCCGCCTCGTCAATCAACGCCTGATGGAAGAGTTAGAACAACTTACCAGACAGATGCAACATCCACGGGGGATGCGACAGACCCAGGAAGGTCATAACATTCCCCCCCATGAGGAGCAACACGGTCACGACATTCCCCGAGATGACGAAACAGAAGCAGAGTCCAACCGAGCCAGGGGGCATGGACCACAGTTGGCCCCTGCGGAAGAAGGAAAGGGAGCGATGCTTGGAGGACATGTCAAGAACAAAGAACTGCATCACCCTCAACCAGGAGCAGGAGAGCAATCATGGGAGTAGAGGTTTAGGAATCTTCAACAAGAGCTCAGTCGTGTGAAGGAGGTGGTTAAAGGACGCCGCCTGCATACCCGCTATGGACACCTTTGGTACAAAGAACCGGACCACCCTTCACCGCCGAGGTGCTACGCTACCCCCTTCCAGCGAAATTCAGAATGCCACAAGTGGAAGCATTCGATGGAATCAAAGATCCCGTCGACCACCTAAATACTTACAAAAATCAAATGGAGTTACATGGATATCAGGACCCCCGTATGGCGTGTGGCTTTCACCACACTAAAAGGCCCGTACCGCCCGGTTTAATAGAATTCCACCTTCATAAATCTCTCATTCAGAACTATCCACATGTCGCCTCCCACTTCATCTGGAGCCAGGACGCATTAAAACCGGAGCTACCATATATTGACTGTCAAGCAAGGCTCACAGGAAAAGTCTCAAGTCCTACGTGCAAAGATTCAACGCGAGCCTGAAAATAAACATATCTGATGAAAAATTCGCAATCACTGCTTTCATTGCTGGGTTAGGAGGCAAATAAGGATCCGATGTTTTCTTATCTCAAAGAACCCTAAAGCATGGCCGAGGTGCTCGCAAAAGCAGAGAAGTATATAAACGGCGAAGAAGCCCTCATATCCAAGAAGGAGAGCTCCTCCACCCATAAAGAGAAGAGTGGTACAGATAAACGACGAGGACGAAGCCCCAAAAGACAAAGCGCTCGGGAAACATCCCCAAAGAAAGATGAGGAGCGATCCCCAAAAAGGCGTGGAAACCTCAGGGATCGTCTGGGTCCACCGCACCGAAGACGACACGTATTCGCCCGCCGGTTCACTCCCCAACGGCCCTGCAGATCACAGTCCTACATGAAGTACCGAAACGAACGTACTCCCGAGGTGGCCAACTCAAATGAAATCGAATCCCGCCACGAGGGACAACTCCAAGTATCATGAAGCCCATAGGGACTATGGACACGACCCGACAACCCGTATACATCTAAAGAGAGAAATAGAGTACTTAATATGGCGCGATACTCCGGCCGCTTTCATATCTCCGAGGGTCAGCCCGTAATCGTGCCTAATCAAACCTTAACCAAAGCCCCAACTCAATGGGGCCTGCTAATCGCCTTCTCGGCAGACGACGACTCAACACCAGCAACCCCTTGGAGAAATCCATGTGATCTCGTGAGGATTCGCAGGAGGAGGAGAGTCTAGTTCAGCTCAGAAGGCCCATCTGCGCAGCATCAGGACAACGGAAATAGGGGAAATACAGCCATGGGTCCAACCGCCGACTCTGACACGTCCTTCACATTCTTTGACTCGGATCTGGAGGGATGCCAACACCCCCATGACGACCCTTTGGTAGTTCGCACAATTGTGGCCAACAAAACAGTTCATCGGGTTCTTATTGATTGAACGCGCGCCCGCCGACATCATCTTCGCTGGGCGCCTTTGATAAATCTTCGCATCGGGAGAGAAAAACTGGAGCCCATCAACACACATCTGCGGGGATTTTCTGGGGAAAAGGTGTTACCTTTGGGCTCAATCCCACTGGTGCTCACCCTGGGAGAGCCCCCTTGCCAGGCGACGACAACAACAAGATTTCTAATTGTAGACGTTTCCATCACCCTATAACATGTTGTTAGGAAGACCCTCTCTTAACGCAATAAAAGCCATCCCCTCCGCATACCACATTGATAATCAAATTCCCAACCATACACGGAGTAGGGATGGTCCGAGGAGATGAACGGGTGGCCAGGGAATGCTACACAGCCTCCATGAAGCGTAGCGCCGACAACGGGATGGACGGGGCTTGATGATGCGGGAAGAGGTGCTCTCAATTCGACCCGAGCCCTCAGAAGAGCTAGAACCCGTATCGCTAGATGACGACCCGGAACATCCGCCTATATCTGCCCAAGCTGCTGACCTCAAAAGCCTCCTTACTCGCTGAAATGAACAGAGACGTCTCGCATGGAAGTGTGTATATATGGGAGGAATTGACCCACAGCATTCACTTCATGGGGCTTAACACCACCGCCTTTAAACCGATCACAAAAGCTAAGGAGCTTCGCCGAAAAGACAAAAGCCATCAACGAGGAGGCTTCCAGAACCTCCAAAGTGTGAGCAATCAGGAGGTCGAATATCCCAGTGGTTGGCTGTGTCAGACTCCGCAAAAAGCAAATGGCAATGGCGATCAGACGACTTCATCGACAAAATAAAGCGCGGTCTAAAGGATGCCCCCCTTTGCCAAGGCGATAGACCCCATCGCGGACGTGCTACTGGCCAGCCATGAACTTCGCTTACGACGCCTCCGCTACAACCAGATCAAAGATGGACCTCAAAAGACCAAGAAAAGACCTCATTCATCACAAAGACAAGGAACCTATTGTTATCGTTGATTCCATTCGACTCAAGAATGAAGGAGCCACCTATCGAGGTTGAACCGAATGTTCCGTATGCATAGGGCACAACAATGGAGGTATACAGACGGCATCGGGTAAAATCCACTACGCCCGACCTTCACACGCCCATCTCACCGCCATTTCAAATCCTAAGAAGTTATAACATGAAGCTAAATCCAGCTAAGTGTGCCTTCGGGCGTGTCACTGAAAATTCGGGTTTCATAGTAAACCACCGGAATCGAGGCAAACCTGCATAAGATAAAGGCTGCTCGGCATGCCGCCGCCTTCCGTATAAAGGAAGTACAATACCGACAGAAGGATTGTCGCTTTGGGTTTGCTTCATATCCAGAGCAAGTGATAAGTGCCAGCCTTTCTTCAAAGTCCTGAAGAAGGCCTTCCAACGGATGCAGCGTGAAGAAGCATTCACAAACATTAAAAACATACCCGGAAGTTCTCCACCCATTCTAGTAAAGTCCTATCGGCGGGAACCTCACCTATAATTTAGCAGATCGTGACTTCTCAACCAACGCAAGACCTGCCAGACAAAGAACTGGTACAACACCCAGTTTACTATTGTAGCCGAGCTCTGAGAAGAGCGGAAGAGAGGTACCCAAGGATGGAAAAATTAATACTGGCGCTGGTAACCGTAGCTCGGAAGCTCCGCCCCTATTTCCAGGCTCATACCATAGAAGTCCCAACAGAATATCCGATGAAGCAAGTATTGCACAAACCATAAGCTCCTGGTTAATGGCGAAGTGGGCCATATAGCTGAGCGAGTTCGATATCAGATACAATCCGAAAATCGCGATAAAAAGGACAAACCAACCGACTCGTCATGGAGAATTCACCCCGACGTAACTTGCTCGGGATCACTCACGAAAGGGACGACCTCCCAATTTGGAAACTCTCTGTAGATAGAGCCTCAAATGCACAAGGAAGCCTGAGCAGCCCATCCTAACTCCTAAGGAATAGACATCAGCACGCACTCGATTCAGCTCATACTCCAACAACGAAGCCGAGTATGAGGCCGTCATAGCAGGCCTCAACCTCGCCCATTCATTAGACGTCGACCAGCTAGAGGTCTACAATGACTCCCAGCTGGTGGTCAGACAAATAGAAGATACTTACGAGGCCAAAAGTGAAAGGAAGGATTACATCCGAAAGGTTCAGCAGATATATTAAAAAAATTCAGGTAGTTGTCTCTGTACCGGGCATGTCCCCAGAGCAGAGAACTCCCGAGCCGATGCCTTGGCAAAGCTAGCCACAGCCTCACAGGAAGACCTCAGCAGGTCGACACCTGTCGAATACCTGGCGGAACCCTCAATCGATCTCTATGGCGAGGTGGTTGCCCAGGTCGGGTCCAAACCGACTTGGATGGAGCCCATATGGGATTATATTATAGACGGAAGCCTACCAGACGACCCGAAAGAAGCGGCTAAAATAAGGGCGAGGTCTGCCAAGTTTACCAATCACAAGGGAAGCCTCTACAAGCGAGGATTCTTCACACCTTTCCTTAAATGCATCACAGGAGAAGACACCGAGTACGTGCTGAGAGGAGCACACGAGGCATGCGTGAATCATATCTGAGCTCTGCATTAGTAGGAAAAGTCTTGGAGGTGTGGGTACCACCGGCTTACAATACTCAAAGACAATCGACCTAGTCAAGAACAGACCGCCAGAGCACGCCAAGATCTCGCGCCTCCCGCCAGAACCCTTAACGTCGATCACAAGCCCCTAAATTTCAAATGCTGGGCTCGATATACCGGGACCCTTGCCCATCGGGTAAGGGTCTGCAATTCATAATCGGCCGCAGATAACTTACCAAGTGGGCGAAAGCCGAGCCCTTAGCCACTACAGAGCGTAAGATATGTAATTTGTGTGGCGAGCCATCGCGATGCGTGTGTTTGGTATTCCAAGAAAAACCCGTATCGATAAACTGAAAACAGTCACAACGCCAAATTCGTGATTTCTCGTGTCGAAGCCTAATAAAAATTACTACTCATCTCCAAAGACACCAAATTCAACGGATGTGCCAAAGTCACTATTAGAACCCTTAGAGCCGCCTTGAAGACCAAATTGAAGACCTTAAAGGAAACCGTAGAATACCCCGAGGTACTACGGCCTGCTGTGGACGATACAAGTCAAGAACTGAAAACCCCATTTGCCCTAGCTTTTGAACTCGGAAGCAAAGAGTCCCGTTGAGGTCGGAATAAAGTCTCCCAGAATCGAGTGCCAAAGATCAAGTGGAACACAAATGACGAAGCCTCCTTCGCTCAAACTTAGATCTCTTAGACTTAAAAGCGCGAGCAAGTCCTAAAGCCGCACAGGATCATCAAAGGAAGACTAGGGCGAGGTACTACAATAAAAGTCAAACCTAGAAGCTACATGCCGGGTGATTTAGTCTTAAAGAGCTCACAAGAAGGGAAGAACCCGCGCATGGAAAACTGGGTCTCAAATGGAAGGTCCTTACATCAGATCTCGAGTCACAGCCGGCAATTACAGCCCGTGACAGAGTGAAGGAAAATCTTACAAAGATACATGGAATGCGTAATATCTAAGCGTTTTTACCAAGAGGGCACGGCTTGTAATGTTAAATAAAGCCTTATCGATTCTTATGTGACAAGTTGATCGTTCATTGATTATTTAGTTAGACATCTCAAATAGTTCATATATGTAAGATACAGAAAAGACATAATGAGAAAGTTCATATAAAGTCACTCTTTATTCCAATCGGATTACATTCGACATAATCGTTGATGTCTTCAATTACAATCGCATAAAACAAGCTCCTCAATAAAAAGGGAAAGGGGGCAAAGGAGAAAGACGTAATGAAAAGAAAATAGGAGAAGAGGAAAGCGGAGAAAAGAAAAGAGGAGAAGTATGACAAATGGAGAAAAGAAGTGCTATGAGAAGAAGAAAGTATGAAAAGAAGGGAGGTTAAGAAGAGAAAGAGAAGAGAAAAAGGAACATAAAACAGAGATATCAACACAAGAGATGCACCGCCTTCCAGATGCATCTCTAGCACGGCTAGAATGTGACTCCCATAAAGGAGACTAGGAAAACATAACCCCACAAAAGGTAGTGCGCAGATTCCGCTTCAGATCTCCGGGTAGATCCCCAGTGAAGACCACTAGACTTCGATACTTCATCTCACATAGACCTACCACGCACCACACAAAGTATTCAAAATGTAAACTCTTTAGCTATGAAGCCACCATTTATAAGAAGATCAAAGCCCTTGGAAACCCGTGCGAACGCTCCAAATTCTCCATCAATCAGCATTAAAGACGTTCGCACCTTTTCAAGAAAATCAGAAGTCGAATGGTCGCCCCGCAAGAGTTCCATTTAGCTCACATGGATGAGCTCTACCCAATTGTACGCAATGACGAGCACATCTACTGGCAGACAAAGCCACGTCAGAGTCGACCAAATTTCCAGTTACATTGCCACTGTACTGAACGCCACCATTGACGAAGCTTCATCTACTCGGGACCGGCCACGCTCGAGTCAAACTAGCTCGTGCCGTTACTGCTCTACTGAACGCCACTTACCGGATCGCCACCATCGACGAAGCTCATCTACCGGTGACCGCCACACCGCCTTAGGAGTCGACCGTACCAGTTACATACCACTCTACTGAACGCCACTCTACCGGAACGCCACCATTGACGAGCTCATCTACTCGCACAAGCCACGGCTCAGAGTCGACTACCAGTTACATTGCCACTGGCCGAACGCCACCACGACGGCAGCTCATCTACTGCAGACCGGCCACACCGCTTCAGAGTCGTGACTACCAGTTACATTGCCAATTTACCGAACGCCACTCTACCGATTGCCACCATCGGACGAGCTCATCTACTCGCGACCGGCCACACCGCCTTAGGAGTCGACTCACCAGCTACATTACCACTTACTGAACGCCACTTTACCGAACGCCCACCATCGACGAGCCTATCTACTCGCGACAAGCCACGCCGGCCGAGTCGACCAGCCAGTTACATTGCCACCTGGCCGAACGCCACCATCGGGACGTAACTCATCTACTCGCGACAAAGCCACGCCGTTCTCGAGTCGACCAGCCTCAGCTACATTGCCACTCATTGAACGCCACTACTGAACGCCACCATCGGGACGAAGTTCGCCTTACTCGCACCGCCACGCCGCTCAGAGTCGACTACCAGTTACATTGCCACCGGGCCGAACGCCACTGGCCGAACGCCACCATTGACGACGCCTATCTATCAGACGTGCCACGCCGCTCAGAGTCGCACAAGCTCAAAGTTACATTGCTACTCACGGAATCGCCACCATTGACGAGCTCAACTACTCCGCACGTGCCACGCTTACCCTCGGGAGTCGATCACCAGTTACATTGCCACTGGCCGGAACGCCACTTACCGGAACGCCACCATCGGGACGAAAGCTCATCTACTCAGACCGCCACGCCGCCTCAGAATCGTAGATCAAACAGTTACATTGTTACTCCCATTGAACGCCAATCGGCCGGAACGCCACCATTGACGAGCTCATCTACTCGCACAGCCACGTTGCCTCAGAGTCGACCAACTCAGTTACATTGCCACTCTAGTTGGAACGCCACTTACTGAACGCCACCATTATAGCTCATCTACTCAGACCGCCACGCCGCTTCAGAGTCGCACCAACTCGTGCTACATTGCCACTCTACCGAACGCTATCAAGGCCACAACGCCGAGCCCGATAGCTCACTGACGAGCTCATCTACCTCGCACAAGTCACGCTGTTCTAAGCAGCCATCTAATCCGACAACCTCACCAACCGGGTTCAATATTTCACATGGATGAGCTCTACCAATCACACATGGACGAAGCCACTTAACTGCTCGCATTGACGAGCTCTTCCTAGCTAGTCACATGGACGCAGCCTCACAAGAATCAAGGGCATTGACGAAGCCTCCTCCCAAGATTTCACATGGACGCAGCTCGCCTAACCTGCTCACATCGACGAGCCTCCTAGCTGTCGCGACCGACGAGTTCACATGATCGAGCCCACTGTACCCTACCCAGGCCGCATGTACCTAAAGAAGCCTGGCCGCCTGTAACTCAAGCACCAGAGTCCACCGACCAAATTGACGAGCTCACTATCCGTACGCCGTCGCGCAACCCAAGGAATTTGTTCAACTCCATGCGGAAGCCGACCGATGGAGGTGAGTCGCCCAAGATGACGTAGCTCGCTCGAAAATAGGTCATACAAACTTAAGGAATCGTGATCGGGCCAGTAAACAAATAACAAAGACCAAGAAATTTCAATTTGACGAGCCCCGCCATAAGAAGCCGTACATCCTAGGAATCTAGCCGCCACGACTAACCCACGAAGCCCGAATCCACTTAGTTTGACGAGCTCACTCCCAACTTAGACCCTCAATTGGGGCGATAACTCATGAAGAAAAGCGAAAATACTACGGAGAACGCACGATAAATAATGAATATTTATTAAAAAGAGCTACATGTCTCGGCCCCAGCCCGACAAAGCAAGTATACATAGAAGAAAATATAAAAGTCGATGTCGGGCGGGCGGAAATGAATCTGAAACCTAGGCGTCAGCGGGAGGCGAGCGGCGAAGAGGGAGAATGGGCCGGCAAAGGTATCAGGTTCGTGAGAATAGCGCAGAAAGACTCCTCTGCATCCTCGTCGCCCAGGAGATCGAAGTGAAGTCCAAATCGGGGTGAAGCGTTAACGACCTTCATTTGGCGAGCCGCCCAGGTATTTGAGCGCGGCTTGGTCCCTCGATACGCTAATAACGTCATCCCTCTAGCTGACCCGAGGATATTTCTTTGGTGAAGATCCCAGCGCAATCCTTTGACACTCTTCATTTAACTCGCGAATTCCTGACCTCGGAAGCCTCACGGTAGCTGCGTCGCAGCGCCTTAGCTATGGAGGCCTCGCTACGAGCCACGGCTAGGCTTGCATGTTGCACATCACCGCAGTTGCCATTGGCGCAGCTCCTCTTGAGACTCCGCTAGCTCGCCCCGGGATGTGATGAGCTCATCACACAACCGTTGAAGCTCATGCGGGAGGATGCGACCCATCCGGGTCTTGGTCGAGATCATTCGGCGCAACATGGGCTCACCGGACCTTCCCGAAGCTCACCTTGACACGCCCTTGAAGCTACTTGAACTTCACCCTCTACACTTTCGCAGAGCACAATGGCCCGCGTGTGCTTTAAATGATTTAAGCCTCTCCACCTCTTGATCCTCTGTGTACTTCTTCTTGACTAGGTCGCTCAGAAGAAAGAGAGGCCGCCTTAGCCTTATAAATCCGGGCGATTTTTACATGCTTTTCATTTAGTTTGGCCTTATCGACCAGACCCTTCAAATGAGTGGCTACCTGCACATCAAACATGAAGTTAACATCATGACACGGGATCGGCTAAGCAGACACTATCGAGAAGCAGGGACTTGCAGGGGCAACCTGAAGGGATAGAGGCAGGCCTCATCGATGGCGCTTTCAGCCTCCAGGTCGGAATCATGGGACGGACGAGATTGTACCCGCCTTGAGTTCAACATTGAGAGCGAGAGAATCCTCATCTTCGCCCGACTTTTGATTCGTTTTCCCCCTTCAACGTTTCACCGCCCGAGGAGGTGGCTGGCACTCTCGGCGGATTCTAGGCAGTAATGACATAACCGCCAACGGTGCTCGTGACTCCATCGAGACTCTTTGCCTTTACAGCGGGCAGAAGGGGCGGAGAGCTCTTGATCGCGGAACCTCGGCCCAGTAAGGAATTTGCGCCCGCTCGGTTCTGTGAGAGATGTCGGAGGCCCGATTCCCGAACCTTGGCCCGAAATCGGTCGATCTTCCTCGATGGGCACGATTTTCCGTTTTGCACTCGAGGCTTCGAGCGATTGCTGGCCCGGACGAAATTTCTCCCCACTGAGTAGAAAATTGGCTGCGGTAAGCTGTGGGAGGGACTCCCACGGTGGGGAGGCGGGCCTCGAGCGGTAGAGCGTGCGGACCTTAATTTCGGCGGAGGCGGGAATGCCGGAATTTTGCCGGCTTCAGCATGGGACGAGCGAGACATTCCGCTGACCTTGAGCTATGGCAGTATCCCTGACACTAAAGTCGAGGCAGGCACTTAGGAAGCATGAGAATAACTGAGTCGAGCGGCTCGGCCCAACCTTCACACAAGTTATCTTTGCTGGCAATTAAACACTCTGGTGTCGGGGAGGTCCAAGCCCTTGGAGCGCCAGTGTAAGTCCTTGTCGGAAGGATCGTATTCCCAGTTGCGACCACTAACAAAGAAATAGCGTCCCTTCCATGACCTATGGGAAGAAGGGAGATCGTGATCATGGGAGCAGAGCTCAGGCGCTTTGGAGAAATAAAGGAAGCCCTCGGTAGTCTCCTTGGGATCCCGAAAGATAGAGACGAGCCACTAGGGGCGCTATTTGTCCCTAAAAAGGCCAATAGGCCCTGAAATACTAGCCGTTGGGGCGGTTGGGAAGGATAAGCGTTGAAATCTTCTGCGGGGAACCTCTTTCATAAAGGGATCACCGGAGTGGAGCTTGAACCACCATTGTCAGCGACCACCTCGAAAGCAGCCATCGAGACACGGAGGCTACATAAAAAGTCGGGGCTGATCGGAGTCCGTACTTGGGCGCCCGAGTCGATAACGTTCGATAAGGTAACCCCATCTCTGAAGGACCGACCTTGCTAGGTCTCACCGATCCACCCGACATGTTGAGCGAGCGAGATTTAAGGTAATCGACCCCAGGGATATTTAATTAGGTTCATTTTCCCTTTATCCTTATCGAGGAGGCGCCCAGGGAACATTGCGGGGTTCAGCCACGGTCGAGCAGTAGGAAGCATCCTAACCGAGTCGAGCCCAGGCAACAGGCGAAGAGTCATCACCAATGCGTAAAGAGAAGGCGACCGGGACCCGTAATCAAAGCAAGCGGTAGAAGCGCGGTGATCCACAGGAATAAGACGGAAGAAGCGACCTCGGGAAAATTGCCGGGGGAAAAGACTACACCCCGCAAGGGTTAAGCGGAACTGAGCAAATATAAGAGAGTACGAGATCGCGGAAGGTTGGAGGGTAGGAAGAAAAACCTGGGACCAGGAGGAGGTCTGCGAAAGAAGCTAGAAACTAGAAGAGAGGTAGGAAATAGCGAAAACCCGAGTCATCATTATCCACAAGACAAATGACGGTGACCACTATGTCGACTGACGGATACGTGGAAGTTACACGAATCTGAGAAGCGTTACGTACTTTGCACGTACAGTACACAAGGGTGAAGTGATAATAGGGTTTGAAAAATAAGGCTCGCAAGCCCACACATCGGGCCCCGAGAGTAGTGCGTGAAAAGCGAGTAGGCTAGTTGAACTGAAGGGGGCTTGCTTGATGAAGCGTGGGCGCTCTAGCCAACACTCCAGCCTTTTTGGGACGGCCCGGAAGAAGGTCGACCAGGGCCCAGGCCCGATTATGGTAAGTCTCCCGAAGGAATGGAAGCGAGGAATAAACCCGGTAATATATTATTAAAATCCCACCAAATCTCATCGATAAGGAAGGAAGACTATCTCAGTAAACTACTCTTTATATATCTGTACCGTCGATATGAATTTATAATAAGAATATCCATTAATGGGAAGGACTCTGTCACCGTCAGTGGTTGAACATCACATAAATACATGGCGCGTGATGAAGATCTGAGCGTTAACGGCGTACTCGTATTACAACTACGTCGCCCTCCTAAGCGGTCTTTTTTTTTTCTCTTGAAAGCCGGCAGGCATCGGAGCGGCGGGCGCGACCGCCCGGCCTCCTTCGCTGTTTTTGCGGATGAATATTCGTCGGAGCACAACGGATCAACGGTGCGGCGATCCTATCTCGCGGAGCGATCGAGGCTTGCATGGCCAACTAAGCAATCAAAATTGAAGCGGCGACCCCCACACGCTCCAGCCCAGTTCAGGTTGAAAAAAGGCATCATCAATATATTAATTGCAGTAAAGAGGATTATCTTATGGAATTGATTAAATTGTTTGTAACCTAATCAACATTTTCTACGTAGCGGATTTATTTTTTTATTTGCATAGTTTACGTCAAATTAGAGAATCAATTTGATATAAACAATAAGAATAAAATAAATAAATAAATAAGTATATTCAGTTGATGTCAAAAAAAAAAAAGTATAGTCAGATGATATTTAATGAGAAGCAGTGTAGTGGGCCAAAAACAAAATAAGGATTTGTTGGGCCAAGCCCAACTCCGCTAAGATGAATATGAAAAAGGTAAGATATGAAATTGTTGGGCCCAAACCCATTCCATTATGACAAACAAAAAAAAAAAAAAAAAAAACAATAAAATTAAGTGATTTTTTTTTTTGTTTGAAAAAAAAGATAATTTTATTGATTCAAATTAGCAATACATTAAATAGATTTACAGAATCAAATTTGCTGAAAATTTTAAAGGATGACAAGCATTCAGGTTAATAGCGTAATGAATCGACTAAAAGCCTACACATTTGATAAACATATTATGATTAGAATACGTATGACTTCAGTTCTACAACGTATTGATGACAATAATTTGATTTGTTGTCTCGGTTTAATCAAATATGTTTTACCGTCTGAATAGTCCACATAGTAAACGTTGCAACAAGACGACGAAAATTCAATTGTCGTATTAAGACGACACAACCACAAGCCGCATGTAACACCCCAAATTATACGTTAGTAGTTTTATAACATGTTTAGGATATAATAAAAGTAAATGTGTATTTTTTTGGAATTTAGATGCTAAGTGAGAAAAATGATAAAACTCAGAATTAATTAAAGAGTTAAGGTAAAATAGTAAAATGTCACATTAAGGACCTAAAGGTCATAAATGAAGAAGAATATATGCTTAATTAGAAATAGCAATAAGTTGTTGTGTAATTAGACTATGGAAGAGGGACTAAAATGCAAAAAATAGGAAAGTTAAACAAAAAAAATGAGAAAAGCCAAACAAGGCCTTGTACATGAAAAGAGTATATGTTGGGGTTTTAGAGAATATGCTATCAAATTGTTTTCAAAACCCATGTTTTTGTTTTTGTCATAACGTGGTCATTAGTCATCAAAATTGAGCGATTCCAGTTGGGAAAGAATCCTAAGAGGTGAACCTACAAAAGTATAGCATGTACCAAGAAGCAAACCTAAACCTAAGTCCCCTGTTTTTGATAGGGGTGGCAATTCGTGTCAATGGGTCATGCTCGTGTCGTGTCAATATATGAATCGTGTCAACATTCGTCAACTTCCGGAAACCGACCACGAATAAGCGTGTCGACGACCATTGCTTGGCTGGCCCGTTTGTGTCGTGTTAGCGGTCAGCTAGCGAATATGTGCATTAATTTGATTATTTAAAATAATAAGAATTATAATTAATTATTCATGCATGTTTAACACAAATAACCTATTAAATTTAACATGTATATTAATTTTATTATTTAAATTCATAGGAATTATAATTAATAATCCATATTTAACACAAATAACTTATTAAATAAGTTAATTAATTAATATAATGGTCGCGGGTCAATTCGGGTCAAGTCGTGTTAGGTAGGTCGCGAATATGACAATTGTCGCGTGTTAGGCGGGTCGACGAATGAGGCTGGCTTGCAATTATCTTCAGCCGGCCGCAGGTGTTGGGTTCGTGTCAATAATTCAAATTTTGCCGACCACAGTTTTGAGACTAAAGTGAAAATACGGATAAGCTGCCGGGTTATCCTCTGTTTTGGTATATTTTTGGTGTTTAAGTTATAAGTTAAGTTTCATTAATCCAAATTGAGTGATTCCAATTTCTGGGTAAACTAGACTTCTAGGAGAATAGTTTCCTTGGAAGAAGAGTATTCAAATTTGGGACCCATTGTACCTATAAATTCGTCAAAGTGGAGCTCTATTTGTAGGAAATTTCTAGTTATGTTTTGAAAATAGAGTAGTCCCGGTTGTTTAGGACATATCTTGAGTTTCGATTACTCCAGGGTGGATGATTCAATTGGAGAAGAACCCATAGTATTGCTTCCATGTCTGAGGTCGGTGTCAAATGATGGAGTTAAGAGCTGGCGAAAGCTCGGGTCTCGCGATCGATTACCAATGTAAACTGGGCAAATAGACCAGCTTGGTATTAAAATGTCATAACTTGAGTTGGGATGATTCAAATGAAATGATTCCAATTTCTGAATAAAATATATTTATAGAGGAACAATGGACTTGAAGGAAGCATGTTGAGATGTCGAACTCATTGTACCCAGAAAATAAGCAAAGTCGGACCTTGTTTTGGGAGATGATTTTCTTGTCTTCTACTATAGAACTTTAAAACATCCTAATTATCTTATATGGTTTTCTGGTATCTTGGAGATGGTTTTGAATGAGAATATTTCAGTATAAAGGAATTGAAGTAAGTAAATGAAATTGCATATAAATTATAAGAGTGGTTGTTATATGAAATTGTATACATTAACATGATTATGATAGTTTCTGATATGAAATTTGATCACATGAACAGAAATACAAGCATGTTTAATATATGAATCGTGTAAAAAGGAATAATGGTCTATAAATATCCCATATGAATACATGTGATTGTAATTATCCATGTATATGAGATATGAAAATTTTGATATCTCTAACTCGGATAAAAACTTAATAAGTCGATTTAATGCGCATGTTTTGGGTAGATGGATAAATGAAGCGTGCCTATTAGGGATGCGGATCTTTGCCATCACGAGGATATAATTGGCCCTGTTTGGGTCATTATAGCGGCCCCGTTTAGGTCATACAGTACAATATAGATAAAGATCACTGTCTCGTATAATGATAGTACCCTCGGGTACATATAGTTCTTTCTCGTATCTATTTATTTGGAATATGCAGGCATGACATAAGATAAGATGAAATTTTTGGAATGTTTATAAAATGCTTGAAACATGAAGATGATATGAAATGCAATACGTAATTGAATTCTAATGATATGAGAAGTAATATGTAATATGAATAAAATGTTATGAAATATTGTGACGATCGTTATAGTGGTCGATCCCGTATTTATATGGATTTCATAGTATAAAACTGCAGCGGGTGTTTATCGTCACGTGCGAAGATAGCGTTCGTGATATTTGCATCCTGACCGGCCCAGGCGCAGCGCCCAGGAGTCCACCACATGTAGGTTTGACTTGATTTTGTAAATGTAAATGTAAGATTTTGGAGACAGTGTAAATATAAAAGTACAAGTAAATGAGACTCATAATATATGTACATGACACTGTAAATACCACTACGGTGGATGTATGTGAAATTTTTTGTAGATTTGTGACACCCTTTCCTGACATAGGGCGTCGGGTTGGGGTGCCACACCGCAAACAAGTCAACAATAAAATAACGAAAAAATAAATTAAAAACGTAGATATGTGTGGAAGAACCATTAAGTAAAGTGATTCATTTGAGAAACAAATGGTTGTTTTGTTCATATTTTTAAGAAAATATTTTGGTTCTGAAAAACATGAAGAAAACTAGAAACTTGTTTGGTTCCCATTTGTTATATTATGAAAAATACGAAGAATACGAAGAATACCTAAATGATGTTTTTTGTGTTTTCAAATAATTGTTTTCTAGAACAATCTTCAAAAATATGAACCAAACATAAACAAAAGATTGTCCTCAAATACACACACAAAGAAAATGGTGTATTGGATTTTTTTTTTTTGAACTTTAATTTAAGTTTTGATAAACTTCTACGAACCATTTTTTTAATTTGTTTCCTCTTTCAATAATTTGGTAAAAGTTGAATGAATGATAGATATGTCTATACTTTTCAATGTTTGATATTTGTTTATAAAAATAAATACTTTTACTTATTTTATGTTATTTCTAATTATTTAGTCTCTAAAATGGGTATCACTTTTAGGCAACTGGTAAGAGTGTCGGTCCTTGGAATTAGAGTTGAATTAGTAGTTAATTTGTGTTTATAAAGAATTTAGTAGGAGGAATTTGGCTGAAACCACTCCCGATTTAGGAACAAGTCGGGCTGCTATATTTTAGGCCCAAAAAAACCGGGCCAATTTTGGCTTGCCACCTCTAATCACTAGAGAGATAGGGTAGTCCACAAACAACCAATAAAAGTGATCAAGTAGTGGTAGGGGATTGGCACATGGAAACAAACGACGTCCCAAATAATTTTTATTTCTCTCGAGTTGTCAATGTCAATAGTTGCAACTGGTGATTTGATTGAGTCCGCCTATTCGTTAACGATCAAGTCTTAATCAGTTTTGCGTATTGGATTCGAGGAATTGATGTGTTCGAGGAGTCCGCCTATTCGTTAACGATCAAGTCTTAATCGAGCTTTGCATGTTGATTCCGAGGAGTGATGTGTTCGAGGTGATATGAGTCATACTCGGGACCCTCTACGCTAGACTCTAGGTCATGCTCTGCGTTGGGCCCCCATGGGGTTTATTTAGGCCCTTGACACATCCCATTCAAGTGGAAGGGGGGGACCTAACTAAAACACATGTGTTGTGTAATATTATTGGCCTCATAATATAACATTAACATAATTTCTCTTTTTGAAGGCTGACAATCTTAGTCGTTATTCTCTCGTCTTTTTCTCTTATAGCTTATTTTCCTCAAGTAATAAGATGTGATTTTTTATCGTTAACTTGGCGCAGAAATCGCGCATCACGAATCTTTTTATTTAAATTTTATAGGCAATAAAGTAGTTCTTGATAAAGATTTAGGTTTTATTTGTTTTATTATCGTGATGTTATTAAATGCGTCTTTATTCTGACGTTTTTATCGGGTGTGGAGGCCCAGTTGAAGCGGATAAGGCATGTTGATCAGTCAGTCTCTTCAATTATGATCGTTAGTATCGTGAAAAGTGGAATTGTAAATATTATAGTCGATATATTATTAATTTATAGAACTTTATCTGCGATTTATTATATTGATAACTTAGAAATATTGTTGTCTTATATAATTTTAATTTATTTATATTTAAAATATCGATCTATGATAGGTTTAAATCAATAATATTATTTTTCTATTAAAAAAAAATTAAATAAGCAAGCACAATAGCCTCCCCCCACCCTAGTCTAGTCTTACATGATAACTTAGATAGTATGGACCGACCTATCATACCCAAGGGAAAAGTTCATTTCCACAACTATTTTTTTTTTATCAAAGTCAATACATTGGCCTAATAAAATGGACCCAAGACGTTTTATACGACTTTAATAAATGGATTATATTCTTAATATTTTTTTCGGTTAAATATAATCGTATTTTGATGGAGGTATGATGACTATGCTTCATTTAATAAATATTTAATTATTATATCAATTAATTTTAAATAAGATGAACTTCGTTTAGTGAGTTAACTTTTTGTATTAAATATTGATGAAATATAGTATAATTTGTATTATTTTAAATGATATAATTATAATTATAATTGTATTTACAGATTTGAAGAGCGTGAGTCTTTGTATATTATTATTTGTAAATTACAGAGTAAGAGGGAGCGCCATATAGGCTAAGCTATATAACCCTAAGGGAAATCTGAGTTACCTAATCCCGATCACGGGAGTAGTGACAATAAATAACAATACCGGGCTCTTTGAAGCTAAATGCAGGTACGACCACGATGTTCCAATGGAGGGCAAATTACAGTTGGTCATCTGCGATAATCATCTCAGCATTTGAAAGATTAAGCCATGCATATATAAGTATGTGGTCGATTGTGAAGCTGCCCGAATGGCTCATTATTAGTTATAGTTTGTTTGATGGTACTACTGGGATGTCGTAGTAATTCTAGAGCTAATACGTGCAACAAATACGACTTGGAAGGATCGTTATTAGATAAAAGATCTGTAGTATCTCGTTCTTCTATCTGTGAAGAAGGCAGTCTTTAATATATTATTAGCGTAAATTACAAGTCTGCGAAAGGTCTTATATGGTAAATTTATCTATTGCCAGGAAAATACAATTACGATCGCAGAAAATCTGATATAATAATCAAACATAATTTGTTATTATTGACTTGATAATTATTCGTTTTGTGTTTGGGTTATCAAATACAATGGAATGCATATTGACGACACGGCTTGAGAGACTTATTCACGATGACTGCATCAAGACTATCTTTAGTTTTCAAATAAATTAAGAAAAAATGCAAAACATAAAAGTAGGATAAGTTCAAAATAAATTAATATATTTGATTAATTTGAAAATAAATAAAAAATGGACTTGCTTTTAACTTAAGCATAGAAGGGGCATTGACATAGTCGGCTGTCATGGATTTTCCTTCTACAAATCATTCTCTAATATTATTATTATTATTATTATTTTTTTTTTTGAAAGATTCTTCCTTATATTATTATATATATATCTAGACATATTCAAATGAAAATCAAATGAGATATCATCCCTTATCATGTCGTATGAATCGGACTTTGTCACATTTTAGATTTTAATATTCGCATTTTTGTGTACTTAATTACTTTTAATTATACCTTAATCATAATTCGTCTATGTTATTTGTACTTGGTTGTATTTTGTATTCCAGTCTAATAGTTGTTCGAGTAAGCTTCTCTTTCTTTCGACCCTATCGTCGTTGTCGCTCTCATGGTTTCGCTATGGTTGATTGACGAATTAATTGATGATTAAAGGGTAGATCGGTTGAGGAGTTTGATTAGAAGCTTGAATACTATAGTTTGGTTACGACTTGGGCTCACGATCATTGTTACACCGTCAGTTCCAGTTCCCGTTACAAGTCACAAAGATTTAAGTTTTCCTCTAGAGTTTAGAGTAACTTCGTTATGATAGAGACTAGATGAGTTTATGAGTTACGATCCAAGTTGTTTTGATCGATTTTTTCCTTGAGACAGGTGATATTTGGTCGTTAACACGCAAATCGTCTTTTTGTCCTTTTTTATCAATCATATGATCGTTTCCAATAAATCGACATATTGTTTTTGTTGGCTTTTTCCGGCTTCTTACATGGAGTATTATTTTTTTGGATGATTCAGACGATTAAACATTTTTTATCAATGAGAGAAATCAATTCAAAACAAATAACTGAAGCCTTGAATTCTAATAATCATAAAATGTTGAATGTATAGGCTTTATGTCGAGTTAATCTTATTAACCGAGATGTTGTGTCTTATATCAGATTGAATAAATGAATTTCTATTTAAAAAAATTAATGGAAATGATCCCAGCCAAGAAGAAGGATTGTGAATTAGTTGGAAAGATTCAGACGATGTTGTGCACAATACTATTCTATTCAACAAGAAAATACAGAGTTACAGAGACACTGTGATTAATTCATCTGAGAAACAAGGAGGCTCCGGCCCCGGCTCCGGCTCCGGCTCCGACGGCTTCCTACAAAATTAACCTCTTTGTTTTTGGGTTTTTTTTTTTCCTTTTCTTTTCTTTCCTCTACATATCTTAAATATGTATACATATGTCTATACACATATACCCCATATCCGGAAAAAGGGAGCTTAAGCTCAAATCACTCTCTAGTCTCATCTAACAAAAAAAACCTGAGGAAGGTTGGGTAGAGAGTGAGCTGAGCTGAGTGGAGCCCAGCTGAGGCCACTGCTTCACATCCATCATCACTGCGTCCTGTTGAGAGTCCCTCCCTTACATGAATCTTCTTTTTTCCTCTATAATGGTGTGTAATCTGTATCTTAAGCAAAATACACAAAAATGTTTTTTTTTTTCTATGAAGAAGAAAGAAGATTGTCCGGCTGATATCCGATTTTGGATTGAATGGTGATTGTATATATGCTGAAAGCAGGGAATCGAGGAGGAAGGTGAAGAGAAATCAGAAGGAGAGGCGTTTCGGGTGAGCATTTGATCGAGCAAGATCACAAGCGCCATAGCCACCGGAGTATCTGTCTCCGGCTGCACAATCAGGCGGAACACGTCGGCACCTAGGGCTACTCCACCGCCGCCGCCTCCTTCCGCTTGATCTCCGCCACGCACCGCCGCGTCCCGTCGTACACGGCGCAGCTCCGCTGCGAGTACGACCCTTCGATCGTACATCGCGTTCCGCCCCTGCCTCCGCCTGCGGCGGCGCAGCGCGCCGCCGCTCACTCGCGCGGGGCGGAATTCATCAGATTCTGCCAGCCTCGGTGAAACCTGGATTCGCCGCCGTCTCGCCGTCATGAATAATGTTATCATGACTCAGCCTCTGTCAAAGTCAGAAAAAACATCCAATTTTTCATGATTCAAAAGCAAAAAAAACAACAAACAACATGATCGCCGCTCCCATACCTTTCGCCGGATGGTGAGAAGAGGCTTGCCGGCGCCGTCCATGAGGACGATCTCCCCTTTATTTCCGGCGACATAGTTGTCGACCCTAAAGACCAGATTCCCCTTCCCGTCGAACACCGTAAATCCAGTACAGTTTAACAAGAGCGACTTCTTCCAGACAGTCAGAACGGCGGCGGTGTCGGCGTCCGGTCCGCCGCCGGCGAAGCGGAGCTTCACTCCCTCCGATCCGAAGCTAGAAGAAGGAACATTGGGATACACCTTCGTCATCCCCATCCAGAAAATTGCAGTGTTCTTTGAACCTTGGGATTGTATGGCTGTGATATTATGGAAATATTTATAGGGGGAGAGGAATAGAGAGAGTGAAAAGAGAGAGAAAGGAGGGCGGGGAGCGCGTGCGCTGTCGTTTTCGACGGAGGGAGAGTGATGGGACGGAAAGAAAAAGAGGTAAGGACGGGCTGTCACTTGTGAGGGTATGGGATTACATTATTGGTCTATTAATCCTTATTCCTTGATTCCAAAATATATATTTTTTTAAATAAAAATTTATCAAATTAACATATTTTTTAAAGTAATGTCCAAGTTTTAAATTTTAGTATTTATTTTTAAAGAGAAAAATAATTTTATTGATTCTAAGTAATAATACATTGATATAAATATATAATCAAAATTATTAAAAAATATAAGATAAAACAATATTTAGTTAATAGTATAATAAAATAACAAAAGGCCTATACATTTAAACATATTTGATATTATTATTATGATTATAATATATTTTATTAGTTTGTCATGTGTAGCCAATTGATTTGATTTGTGCTCTACGAGTAATATATATTTCTTTAGTCTGATAAATAAGATTAAACTTTAAAGGCTAACAGATAAAAAATTGAGAGAATTTGAGGCTAAGGTTTTTTTATGGACTTAATTACCATCTTATATTTTTATCTATAAATTTTTTTAAAAAGTTAAAATCATAATTAGTGATTACGGTTTTAATTTTTTTCAAAACCATCTTCACCCCAAAGTCATGATTCAGTGAGTATAATTTTAACTTTTTAAAAATATTTAAAACCGTGGTCACCAAATTAGTACGGTTTAAAGTTTTAAATTGTGATGACCACATTTTTAATTTTAAGCCTAAAATGCTAGTAACTATGGTTTTAATTTAAAATTATAATCACAAATTACGATTGTGTGATGATATGATAAAAAAAATATTAGTTTAAACATTATTTTGAAGCATGTCTTAATTTAGGATTAATTTTTTTGAAAATAATTATTTTTTGGGACAAAGCTCTAGAATTTGTCCAAATCAGTAATTAAAAAAATACTAATCTAATATGTTTTTAAAATAATACTCAAACTAATTTTATAAGCTATCATTAAAACAATCAGTAATCAGAATACTTCTATGATTTTAATTTAAAAAAATTAAGTAGCATATAGTTTTAGTGATAAATTTTATTTTTATTTTGAAAATTATTATCAAACATATTAATTTGGGATTTTTATTTTTATTTTTTTAAATATTATTTTTAGGACAAAAAAAGCTATTATTCCTCCTCTTCTGCCTGTTTATCTTGACTTCCTAAGCTAACAATATTTTAAGACTCCGACGAAAAAACAACGATAAAACTTGTGGTTCTCAGACAATCTGCACGGTGGTGGATGGGACACCCACATCTCTTCCCCCTTCGATTAGATGATTTATTTTATATATATATATATATATATATATATAAATTTAATTTATTTAAAATAATAGGAAAATTGACTAATTGACAAAGGCAGCCTCTTCCCATTGCACTATAATATGCTAAGCAGTCAAGTCTCAATGGGCCCAGTGAGGACCTTCTTTTAAACTAAGCAACCAACATGATTCTTCTTCTCCATTGGTTATTTTGGCTTTTTTTTTTTTTTTTTTTTTTTTGAGATTTCTAGATTTTCAGTTGGGAGTATATTAATATAATGATATTTTCTGGTGTTTTTAGTCTCTGGTTTTTGATTGTGATTTGGGAAGGTAGAGAAGTTTGGGAGCTTCTAGAATAATGGGTTGGATGATGGTAGCATAGTTCTGCTCGGGTATTTTATCAATTTGGCGTCGTGTGTAAAAGCTAATAGCGGTTTTATAGGTTTAGTTGGTATAATGTGTTTGGTGTGCCGTGTTAATACGTCTAACGCGATTTAATAAATGGATCGTATTCGTGTTGATTCTGCGAATTTGGCTGAGTAATGGATTTAATTATTATATTGATTAATTCTTTTATTTAATAAGTTATTTGTGTTTAAATATGGATTATTAATTATAATTCCTAATAATTTAATAATAATTAATAAACATGTTAAATTTAATAAAGTTATTTGGGTTAAATATGTATGGATAATTAATTATAATTTTATTATTTTAAATAATGAAATTAAATAGCTCATGTCGTGTTGGCCTTTGCGAATAATAAATGAGTTGAGTTTGGGTTGCTTGAATGTTGGCCCAGCGTTTGTCGGTATCGGGTTTGGAGTTAGCGAATGTTGGCCATGATAAAGTGCGATTAATGACAGCGAGCAACGTAAAATTAACACAGTACCACCCTAGTGCTCGGGTATTTTCGTCAAATTAATATATTAGGGTTTATTTTTTATTCCGTTGTATTTTGTAATATATTTGAAAGGTGATAATTGAAGCTTTATAACTTATATTTATGGTGTTTTTAGGTCGGGTTTCCGTAAATGCATATTTTATTTATTTCATTTTTTATTGTGTTATTATTATAACAAATTGGGAATTAATCTATATAGTAAAATATTTAACTAATATTTAAGGAGGACGGTTTTATTGATTACGAAATCTCACCCATATTGTTTGTCTGCTGAGTATAATTCTCTCCTCCCCTCATTAAAATTGGTATTTTCAAGTGATCTTCAAGTTTTATTTGATTTTCTTATGTTTTTGTTGTCGACTTGTTGCGGCATATGTTTATTCGATGGTTTTTGCGTGGGCGATTTGGAAATGACGATCTTCTTGATCGAGACGGAAAGTCGCATGAATTCTTGTCGTCGATATCTTGTGAATATAAAATGCCCAGGTATTTTAGGCATATTAGGATTATCTCTTCTGTAAGCCTAAAACCGTTTCTTTTTTCTATTAACTTTAATGTTGTGTCATCCTCTAATGTTTTTAGCAGTTTGATTTAAGTGTTCGGATGTAAAAATATTACCATTTTGAATCAATAAAATTTCACTTTCTACTGTCAAAAAAAAAAAAAAAAACTATTTAAATTTTTACATGCATAAACATGTGGTAGCCTATTCATCCATTTATTTTTCTCATTTTATTTTGATAATTTTGACTTGAAATCACTCGTTTATATCTCTTTTTATAATTTGTTTGTTTATTAATAAAGTGATTATTCCATACATATTTTGGTTATTTATTTATTTTTTCATGATTTAGTAAATTAACTTGTTGTGAAAGTGTGGTTGTGTCAAAATCTTTGTTACAGTGTTTGAGTGATTCGAGATGATAAGCATGTCGATGAAATGAATCTGATAAATCAAACAATATTGTCAATATATTGAAGAATTTGAGTCATAGGTATTATAGTCGTTATAGGATTATCAATCTGTTGTAAAAGCTGTAGAAGCTGGTATTAAATGCTTTTAAAGTTTTAGCAAATTTGATTCATGTTTATATATCAACTCATTGTGAGTTTGAATAAATAAAATTATCTATTTTTTTAAAAAAACATGGTAAAGTAAGCGCAGGATAGAAAGCTTCCAGTGAGGGCAAGATAGGAAACGAGGTTTCAACTTTTAATTAGCATGAAATCGAATCTAACGATATTTAAATGAATAGACGTAAAAAAAAAAAAACACATATTAATTCTCTAACGTTAAATATCTTCTCTCTCTTTTATTTTTACAAATAAATAATAATAATTATCTATATAAATCGAGTTTCAAACAATAATTTGTGATTTTTTTTCCTATTTTTGACATGAAATCACTTATCTATAACGAATTCTATAAATTTATTTCTTAATAAAATGGTTACTTCACACTATTCGGATTATAATTTGATTTTTTTTTCGTGTTTTCGTCATTATCTTTTTATGACGTATGGTTTTATGTTGTCTTGATACGATGATTTGTTTGTCGTTATATTATTACGATGTTTACTCGAGTGTGGATGATTCAGACGATCATCGTATTCGATAAGCCATAATTCGTTAATATCTTTGTAAAATTAATTAAATCGTACAGTGCATTCTGTGTGCTCGAAATATGTACAGCTTTTTATGCTGATTAATTATCTTATTCTGTGGATATTCTTGCATTATTTATAATTTTTAGCGAATTTAATTATATGTTTTTATATAATATATTACTAATTTGAATAATCAAAGTTTTTCTTACCCACTTAGATTCCGATGTAGTGCTAATGTGTTTTTTTTTTTTTTTTTTTTTTTTTTTTTGTAAAAAAAAAAAATCATTAAAAAAAATTTGTGAGAGATATTCGATGAGGTTTTTGAAAGCAAAGGGACATGAGGATTGTGGGGCGGCCGGGAAGGACTAAGAGATAGGCGACAATGAGAGAGAGGGGGGGTGGGTGGGGCCCAGTGTTTTTCCACATTCAATTGGAAAACATTCTCAATAAAGAAAACGTTTTTTTTTTCTTTTCTTTAAAGTTATGACTGACAATTCAAAATAAAACGCCATGGATTTAGACAGCGTTGAGATATGAATTAATCTCATTTGAAGAAAATATTAATAAATAGAACTGGTAAAATTTGACATGATCCCCGAACATAACATGAATTCGACATCATTTTTATAAGTTTAAGTTGAGTATAATTATGTTTGGGTAAAAATCTTATTGACCCGTATAACCCGTGTTAATCCACCTAACACGAATTTGAAAGATATTGTCCTGTTTAATTATTATGTTAATTAATATTTAACATAGATTAATCCCTTATATATATATTAGTTGTGTTAAAAATTGAATATGATTACGGAGGAGAATATATGTCCATAGAATTATTGTCATATCCTATATCGGATATGGGAAAAACTTTATAACACTATATAAGTATGAGTTTTTCTCAATCAAATAGACGCGTTTTAAAATCGTGAGGCGCCTTTTGTTCGAAGTGAGTGATCATATGATTGGGTCAGTCGTTCTGATTATCACCGATAACTCTTATTTCTCGAGGGTTCATCGGAGATGTGTGTGTGTGGGCGCTAACCGTGCGTGCATGGGTAGGTCGACCTACTTGTGCCATTGTTAGGGAATCGAGAAGCGGCCTGCTTTCATAGTGTAGGAAGTGGTGGCTGCGCCTGGTGCGACTACTCTAGCTATGACGATTGACACGTTATACTACATTCGATGTGGCTCTAGACTTTGAGCAAGGGATGGTGAGCTCTTAGCTTCAGAATTAATAAATGGGTTCTAGCGTAATGTCGTATTCTGCGCGTTCTTAATTGAGTTATGTTTAATTTAGGTATATTAAGATTTATTATTATTATCGTGTTTGGTAGCAATACGTAGATAGGCTTGTGTCTGACTCGTGAACATGAATTGTCACCCCTATATATTATTTTAAAATTAAAAGGGCGGAGTAGAAGGGTGGCGCAATGTGTATGAGATTAGTAACTCTGAGGAATCAATCAAAGGAATAAATGTCTCAATTCAGAAAACAAAGTAAAACAAAAAACTTTTATTTTGATCAATAAATTGATAAAAGTTCATAAAACAAATCCTAAAACATCTATTTATACCCTATGTATAATAGGAAACAAAATAATATCTCGAAACAATTATAAGAAAAAATATATATATATATCTCAAACAACCAAAATAAAAAAAGGGGCCTCGTCAAAATCTTAATCGCCTCGCCTCTTCCTTTTATCTAATTTTGTCATTTTTAGACATTTTTAACCCAGCGACGAGGAATTTGATTTTTTTGGTCGTTTTGACTTGAAATCACCCAATCATCTCTATTACCCGATAAAGTGGATTCTTGTAAAAATCACGGATTTTTAATTTGTTTTTTCATATTTTTGTCCTCGTCTGCGCTTTTTTGTGTGTGAATGATAGATTCAGATGACAAGCGAGTCGATGAGGCGAAGGCAATGCAAATCGAATCGTGGTTGTCGATATATTGTAAAGCGATATCGTATGTATTCGTAGTTATACGTAAATTATCGAATGTATGAGGCACAGGCAGAATGCATTTATAGTATTATAACGAATGTTTAACATCGTCTTTTTATAATTTTTAACGAATTTGATTATATGTTTTCATCAAATATACCGCTAGTTTGAATAAAAAATATATATATATAAAACCGTATCAGATGAGGACAGATCGGTTTAGAATCAATATATTTTTTAAAATATATATTATTTTAAAATAAAATTAACTTGATAATTTGTAAAACAAAATAAAGATTTTTGTTGATTTGATGAAACGGCCGACGTGAAAGGATGGTAGCGCACTAGACCGTCCACTTCCACATAATAGTTGGAAGGGAATTCGATTCCAACAAACCGCACTTTTCATGTTTTGTCTTCAACTATTCTTTTCTTTCATGTGGTTGGATCATCTCATCGCCGTATTCCTTCCTCATCCCTATCTATCTTTATTCCTCCCTTCTATATATTATTATTATTATTTATTTATGCATCCCCAAATTCTTTTCTCCAAGGTCGGTTGGTTATCTCATTGTTTTATATATATATATGATTCTACATTCAACAAATTAAATAATATCTATCTTGTGTTTCTTCCAGCTTCTTGTGAGCCGATCTTTACGTGTTGATATGGTAGTTTGAGTTTAATATATGAATATAAATTCGCCTGTGTAGAATATGTAGGTGAGATTGTGGGAACTCTTTTAAAGTGAAAATTGAGTTTGAGCTACGGGAATATAGTAGTGGGTACGTGGTGAGTTTTATCGATTCTTGTGAGTGCTTTCAGGTTTGAATAAGGATTAGTCTGGGTGTGGTAGCATGAGCAAAAGCGTTTTTCGATGCGTATACGTATGCAACCGGGATCATATTAGTTTAAAAAAAAAAGGAATATCATCTATATCCAACGAGACTAAGCTTTCATACCATGTTTTTTTTAAAAGGAATATATATATATATATATATATATATATATATATATATACTATATATATATATATATATATATATATATATATATATATATTTATTAATTGTGGAATAGATCAATAGATCCATGATATGAATTGCTAAAAACCATAAGGGGTAAAATAATATTCAAGTTAATAATATAATAAATCATTTCTGTTTTATAAATTTGATAATAATATTTAGAATATCAGCGACTTTAGTTCTTGATATCTTGCGACTTTAATTTGATATATTCGATTGATTGAATTTGTTTCTTTGTTGAATACGTCATAAATGAATAAAAGCGTCGTAATAAAATGATGAAAACATGTGGCGTCGTAACAGTCGATAATGGCCGTCATATTAATAAGGCGATAGCCAATAGTAATAAGGATCATAAATTGGTGGGCTTATTTAAAATCACCCCTTTTTTATTGCTAGATGAAAAGGCATTAATATGTTAAACGATTATACATTTAAAATCAATTAGAATCAAAATTTTGAGACCAGTAAAATAGTAAAAAATAATTTATTTATTACTAAATGAATCGTACATGCCATGTTTTTTATTCAAACATTCATACAACTAATTCAAATCCTTTGAAAAAATAAATATTGAGATTAATTTGTATAAACCAATTGTAATTATTTTACATATTTTGGAAAGCAAAGTCCAATTTCTCTAAGTATATTGTGTGACAATCAATAAGAGATTATGATAAAGACATCAAGAAAAAAGGATTTCCTTTTAGGAAAATAAGACAATAATAAGATATTTGATGAGTTTAAAGATTACCCAATTTCCAATCTTTTTTCATGATTAAAATAAAATTAATAATTATTATTTCATCAAAAATATCTCTATTGAAAATTTATCAACCACGAATATTAGAAATTCCATCTTCTTCTTTTATTTATTTATTTTATTTTTTAAAATAGATAAATTTATTAATTCGGGTTAGTAATATAATCGATAAAAACAAGGAATCAAAAGTACTGAAAACTTTAAAGGGTGACTGAACATATAGGTTATGAGATTAATAGCAAAAATAATCGGTTCGGAACTACGTATTTGATAATGAAAAATCTTTAAAATCTATCAAGATTGAGATGCATAAGCATCTTAATGAAACGTGATTTGATCGATGAAACATATCGGATCGACTTTATTATAAGGCCAGTCAGTATTTCGAAAAAAACTAACCCGTGTACAGCTGTGATAAATCGGAGATAAAGCATTAGCCATGACAAATCGGAGGAAAAAGCAACGTCATATGAATCGATGATAAGCATGAAAAGCGAAAACAACCCATGCTCGATCAAATAGATGATAAAAGCAACGTAATAGTCGATGAAAAAAATACAAAAAAATAAAGATAAATCCAGATCGATGTAAAAGAAACCACTTAAAATACGAGGAATAAAACGATAGAGGATCATCTAGGGTTTATATCTTCTTCTTCTTTATTGCTTCCCAAATTCATGGAATGACACCCAATTATATTCCCACCAACACATACCTTAAAATGCCATTTCACGTGAATGTCAAATCACACATGTTTCCAGTCCCATGGTTTTTAAAAATAAACAAATAAATAAAATAAAATTTTCATTATTACGATTATGCCCTTGTGTAAATTATAATTTAAAAATAACTTCATGTATATCAGGAAAGTTTGACGTAAGCTTCTAGAATTAAAAACAAATTGTCAAATAATATTTTAACATAATAAGATAGATCCTTAAATGGACATTTTAAAAAAAATATATATGAAATTAAAATATTCGTCACATTGAATATGATTAGATATCAATTTATACTTGGTGGTATCTTCACCTAGATATTTTTATAGTCCAAAAAACTTGTGGCCACCCAAATTTGACATTTTCTATTTGTTATGATTAAGAATCTTTCTTCCCTATACTAAAATATTAAAATTAAATTTTTGTATCACCGTACGTGTCGATGAGACGATTGATATCACATCCCACATCGAATATAGATTTATTTTAATTTAGTAGATATATTTTAAAGTCGTGATGATATATTAGGTGGCGGTTGATATACGTAGTTAAGTAGAGTTGTTATGAATAATATTAGAGTCGAGTTCTTGTCGATGTAGGGTTACATTTTGTTTTTGGCCTTATAAAGGAATGTTTGTCCAGTTTGCTTCCTTGATTTCATGAGAAATAATGAGCATTAGCATGGGGAGGCAGTGTTTGTCATAAATATCGAATATGGGAGAAGATTTCTTATTATATAAATATAAGTTTCGCGACCTAATAACGTGTTTTAATTTATAAGGACTATTTGGGCGGTTTGTATGCTTCGGATAATATTTATGATATTGAGCGATACGTTTACAATTGAGGTATCTCCACAATTTTAATCAAATGTCTCGGTTTGAGCAATAGAATATGTATGTTTAGTAATAAAATTTTATCATTTGTGAGTGCGGCTTTTATGATGATTAGTCTGAGTGTGATTTGACTTAAAGACGTTTTTTATGTGTGTATAACCCTGTTTAGGATAACTCATGGCCCGATAAAAAATAAAATAAAATATTTTGTATTTAATTACATGTAATAATGCGAAATTATTGAACTATCATTGGAGAATTTGTCTCGATGAGTCATAAGATTTATATGATTAGAGTACACTGTTGGGACGTCTATCATTTATGAAAGACTTTTTGAACAGTTTTTTTTCAAATATGATTAGCATGGAGACGTCTCTATTTTCATTCTAGTAGTTTTCTTTTGGCTTTTATCTAGAGTCAATAAAATAAAGGAATAAATAAATAAGATGGTATGTAATCTTCGTCTCCACAAAAATAAAAGTTTATATTTTATAATAAATTGACAATATTTTATAAAGTACAACTTTAAATAAACATTTGTCTAAAAAGGCCGGAGTATGATGGGTGGTAAAACATTTCGACAGTACAACTAGAGTTGTAATTGGTAGAGTCGGCTGGGTGTGGGCGAGGCTCGGTTCGACCCGATTTTAAGGGTAGACTCAGGCACATTCACGAGCTTTATTCTGAAATTTAGCAATTGGTGAGGGTGCTTCGGAGCTCGCTCGTTTAAGCAATAAGCGAGTTGAAGCGAGAACTACAATGGCGGGAACATCGAGGCGGCTCGCAAGTGGCTCGACTTCGATTCTGGCTCTATTTAAAGAAAATGTTAAATACAAATAGTCGACGTATAATTAAATTAAAAAGATAAGGCAATAAAAGTTGATTAGCGATTGAAGTTTCGAGTTAAAAATATTCGTAATGTATTCGTTTGTAAGAAAAATTTGTTGTGCATCAAGTCTTGCTTACCGTGTTCACTTTGAAACGTTCAGAGTTTATTGCGAGCTGTTTACGAGGCGATGAGTCGGTTTGAGGGGTCTTCCGGGCTCGGCTCATTTGCCTCTGAAACTGAAATGATATTCGGGCTCGGCTCGTTTAGCTAATGGCTTGAGTTCGACGGCTTCTAGCAATGAACCAGAGCGGCTCGACCAGTTGTAGCTAAAGTCTGGCTACTTGATTTACCGTGGAATCGATGTAGGATCCCATTTTAGATAAATTCGAATATCTGCGGATGACTACCATTTCTGGAGAGGCTTTTCGCTTGGCTACTACTCTTGGGACGTCGGAGATTTGATAAAGCACCAACGATAGGTACCCTGGCTGTAAGAGAGCCGGCCAAGGCGTCGGATAGGTGGGAGGAACCTCTCAGCTTAAGCATTGTTCTATAATTTTATGTGGAACCGATGTGATAACCTGTCCTATATCTAGTATTAAACGTTACAAACATTCCTTACGTAAATATAACATTTCTTATTAGGTTTCAGAAGATTCCATATAATCTCATATGGGATTTGATATCATTCTAACACCATATATTAGATTCTATAATTAATCATATAAATACTATTTGTGAAGGTTCCCTTGATTTCAAAGTATACAATATTCAAAAGGGTTGGAATGTTCACCAATAATATTTATATAGAGGAGAATTATTTACCAGCGAACGATCACGAATAATAAGCAATTAAAAATACTTGTATTCAAACATTGATTAGTAATGCATTATACGTGTGTGTCTGTTTTATTAATTTGGTAATTTAAAATAATATAAATTAGAATTAATTCATCCATATTTAACACAAATAATATATATAATGGATTAATCTAGGTTAAATATTAATTAACATAATAATTAAACGATCAAGGTCAAATTTGTTTTTGTGGATTAACGTAAGATATGGCCAGCAACGATTCTACCTTTCAGCCGAGCTTGTATGTAAATCGTATGTCGAGTTTGGATCGTGTCGAATTTTGTCAGGACTAGGAAAAGCGCCTTTAAGCCATATGAGTCGGAAGGGGGACCATATGAACGACAAAACTCTGCTTGAATATAGGTATATTACCAGCTCTGCTTTCGAAACCCGTGGTTAAATGCGAGATACTTATGATCATCTTATCGACATATTCTATGGTTGAATTCCATTAATATATTAAATATCATAAAAGTGGTTTATTTAGAAACAAAGAGTGAAATTTGTTTTTCTTGTCTTTTGAATATAACTTTTTTAGTATCTTGGAATAGTATTTAATAACATTAAGTATTAAGTTGTTTGTTTTTTAACATTTGAATGTTGTTTAATAAATAATTTATAGAAATTCATAATATTTTTATTTTTTATGAAATATATTAATTTTAATATAATAAAAAGAAAGAAAAAACAAATATAAAAAAAACAATCGGAAATGTGAATGGAGATTGGGTTTGGGAATTTTATCATCTACGCCCGTTAAAATTTTTAAATGAGATAGGTTTAAAAATTGAAAAAATAAATGGCCCAGGGTCGGGATGGGGTAATTAAAATTAAGGCAGCTTAGTTGTCGTGTTAGTAATTGAGTGTTGTTAGCCGTTTTTGTTTGTTGGGTAATAATGGAAGTTTTTATTTATTTTTGTGAAAAATGAGCTTTTTTAAATAGAAAAGCGAATATTTCGGCTTTTAATTCGGATCTTTTAAAAGAAAAATGCGGTAATAAGTGGCAATTTTAAAAAGCAAAATGACTTAATCACGAAAGTCATTGATTTTCAGTATTAAGTGAAAATAAGCTTTCAACCTAAGTCTTAAACAATGAATAAATTGGGAGAACATAGCATATGACCTTCCACTACAAAGGTGGACCAAATTTGATTTGAGTGACTGAGGATGTAATAGGGAACAATCCAGATAGAGGCATGCCCAATAAAAATAAAAATAAAATTAAAAATTTAGAATTTAAAAAAATAAAATAAAATAAAAATGAAGAAAACCCTAGTGGGTGGTTGTGAAGGTTTTGGTGTAAAGAAGATGCTGAAAGAATGGGGACCAGAGTGGCACCAAAAAGAGTGTGTGAACATTATAAGCAAATGAAAAAGCAAAGCACATGGTCCAGTCCAGTCATGGGGAGCAACCAAAAAAACTTTATAAGAAAAGGAGGTTTTTGACCAAAACCCAATTGGTCATTCCCAAGTCCAATTTTTAAGTTTTGAAAAATAAAAAATGTTTGCTCTATCAGTAGTTACATCAAGCGATTCGACACTATCAAGACTGATGTCTACCGAGATATATATATCGATATTTAACCATAAAAATAAAAATATAGAAGATGTAAGAAGATAAATCACTACACAAAAAGATAAAAGATGGATCATACGGTTTGGCAAAAGCCTACGTTTATGGGGTTGACCAGAAGGAAGGAATTTTACTATACATCAATTAGGTTACACGAGACAAGACTTCACTTTTTTCATAGTCGTCTTCTTGTAACTTTTTTATACTAAAACATGGAAATAAGCTCGATCCCTTTATTCTCCCATACAGCGACATCTCATTCCTTCTAAATAAAGAGTATCAACACTACTCATCATCAAGGCTTAGAGCAGTACCTGCAGCAGCTATCTTTATGTGTGAATATCTTCTCCAGCAAATCTCCTTTTTGGGTGTTCAATGTTGTGCATAAACAGGTTTTCGTTCTGTTAAAGGCCTCTGAGGATCTTCTCTTCCAAATTTATATTCTGTGTTTGTCGGTCACCGTGAAATGCAGTGAGAATATGATTCGTTAAACTTCGTCTGTCTGATATCTTATTCTTGTAGAAATACCGTGAAGAATAGTCCGATTTGAATTTAATCCACTCAATATTACCCAACATATTCTCTATTTTTCTTTATTCATCTCAAAGAATATTAACATGATTTACCATATGTGGTCACAAATCGAATGTGACTAAATAAGGTAAGTGGTGTCACACAGTTTGTTCTAACATCTCATATGACACCGCTGGAAAACATGTAATTTTATTTTTGCCTAAGATTATAATAAGAAACATCTCCAATAAAAGTGATGTTTTTCCGGCTGTGAAATATTACGACGATTAGTGCGTATAAAGAAGACTCAAAGCTTTAAGTCGTATTATATCAGCCCAATTAACATATTGGTCGAAGAGATCATAATGATGATAACGCTTTGTCATATGATACAATTATACTCCCATAAGTCGAATTTGAAATCATTGATTAAGTTAAGATGGACTCGAATAATCTATCCAAATGTTAGGTGGTTTTTGAAGTAATGATTAAGATGAGTGCTTCTTTGACTTTTGTTCTTAATCATCTCCCCCCCTTTTTTTTTGTGCGTGTATTCATTACTTGTTTCATTGGAAATGGTGGCTGAGAATTTTGAACAGGGTAAGTTTCCCAAATAATTATTAACTTTAATCAGAATGGCTAACTCCTTTGCCGACATAAATTTTCAATTTAATTGGATAAATCTACTTGCAATTTCTAATGAGAGCGTAAGTTGCCTTTTTTAAATGTTGTATGTCGTATTCAGAACTTACATCAACATCCACCCAAATAAATAATTGATTCATTTCAGATTAGGCAGTATTAAGAAGGTAATTGAATTTTGTAGGGATTTTGGGAAATTATCCTCTTTGAGAAATGGTTAGAATTTTGTAGTGTAAGAAACTATTGGGTTTACAGGGCCGCCGAGCATACATCATGCAACGGAAAAACAAAAAAAGATCGGCTCAAAACTTGATTAGGGATCCATGTGATTCGATTAAATGGTTTAAGGATAGAAGAATATCTTCTTCTTTGCATCGAAAGATTCTTTGCAGTCTCATGCGTGTACAACCTTTTTTGTCGAGCCGAAAGGTTTAGCAAGAGTGCTCGCATTACCACTATAACTATCCACGTAGATGAGCGCTTTTAGGAAATCTTGAGGGACAAGTATGCTAGCACCTTAGGTTGACTTTCCAAAACCCTTTAGCTACCTCTCAAGCGTGAATTAATGACGAGGTGCCGCAGGGGATCATTTGGGTTTAAATAATTTCAAGCCCCTAAGGGTTGGTTTTACGACCGTTATAAGTGTGTGACAACAGTTACGTATAAAGTTAGTAGTGAGTAGAGGTGAAATTTGCCGACCTTGGGTTGCCGTTCTTGCGGAATTAGGGTCAGGTTGGGCTATTAATTTATTAGCTTGAAAAAACCAAGCCAAAATTGGCTCAACTCGATTTTGGCTTGGCCCGACCCTCTAATTTTTTTTTGCTTTATAAGACAATTTGGCTTGGTCTGCTCAAAATTAGGGCCAGGCCATGTGCTGCTATTTTATTGACGACCCGATCTTGGCCACGCTGGTGTTGAAGCTTGATTCATTTGTATACATGCGGTGCCCACTTTCTAGTAGTTTCGAGCTCACATATTATAAAGACTCCTCAGCAAGCATTATGACAATCGAAATTATGTGGATATCCATAGTCCAACAAAACCTAATCCATAGTGAACGTCATAGTCCTTTTGTCACTTGATATCCCGATTAAACACAAGACATGGATTAAGTCACCCTTTCAAAGTTCGATCATGCAATTTCTCGACCTCAATGTAAATTGATAATACAAAACATTAATAACCTTTATTAATTCATTCGAACTTACGATCATGCATTTCTAGTCTCGCATTACACTTATGTCATACATGGTTGTCTATGTTACGTATTACCCCCTATTAATGGTGATGTTGAACTGTGTCAAAACATATAGCTCCTCATGTCGGGACTGATGAGTATGAAACTCATATATTTTTAAGTCTATTTTTAATGAATATTAAAGACTTAAAAGTTCAATTTAATGCAAAATTATGAAATTTTCACCCAGATTTATTTTTTGTAGGAAAATAACGAAAAACAAAGAAAACAACAAGAAAAGAAGCAGAAAGCAGTCAAAAGAGAAATGCCGCGACATCGGCTGAAGAATGTCATGACATCACCGAGTCCGACGCCGGGTAAAAACCAGCGACATCAATTTCAAAGTTCGCGACGCGTTAAGCGGGCAATGTGTGACATTGTTGGTTGTTCGTCGACGTAATTTGAAGTGCGAGCGTAAAAGTTCAATGTCGGCGACATTATTGAATAAAGCTGCTCATTTAAAATAATTTGAGTCGCGACATCAGTAATGTTGTGAGCATTGACGTATTCAATTCGCAACATCAAAAGTTGAGCCACGACACCATAGTTGTAATGTCGCGACATCAACCCGCGACGTGCGGTGACATCGAGCAATGTCAGCGACCTTGGCCGCGAGATGACGACAAGCAAAGTCGTGACATCGGCGTGATGTCGCGACATTAGTCATGAGCATACGACCCGCGATTAGGGCATAAGTGCAGGCTTTTCGAGGGTCCACATATTTCTTCCGTTTTCGGGGGCTGATGATTAGAACCTATAAATAAAAGCTCCTAGGGTGGAGTGCGAGGGGATTTTCAAACCTTACCGAAACAATTGAGCTTTATATATATTATTTTCTTTTCTTTGTTTTCTTTCCTTTTCTTGATTTATTTTTCTTTCTTTTTAGAATTAGAGTAGCCATTATGAGTTGAATTGTGGAGTTGAGATCATTATATATCGAGTTTCATTTATGTTTGAACTTAAGTGGAATCTGGAAATTTTTCTGGAATCCAGTTTATTTAGTTTGATTACCATTTCAATGAATTTTTTTGATCAACTAGTCATTGTCATTTGTGATCTAGTTATGAAAGGCCGAGATCCCTCTTGGAAGGAATTTGATGAATTGATGATTGTTTGTAGTATTAAATGATGTTTTCGGTATGAAACTATATTTAGCTAATTGATACTACTCTTGTAATGAGATGTTTTGAATATCAGTGTTTTGTACATAGAAAGAGTTGTATTTGTGCTCTAATTTCTAGGATCCTTTTAAGTGACACAGAGATGGACTACCTAAGAGCAATGAGCAGTAACTTAGGGGTATATTAGGCTGATATTTTTAGAACTATTGTACTCTAAGTGTAACTCTAGTGCATCACAGATGATGTTCTAACCTCTGACTTTAAGGTTCCCTTACGGGTGGCAGGTAAAAAGTGTGTTCCAGGGACCCCAAGGACAATTTGATGATGTATCTGATGTATTTAGGGTTTCATCTCAATTTGGTAGAATAATCTCGATCCCTTATTAGCTAAGATTCTAATCAAGGAGGATAAGTATTTGATTTGAATTGATGGTTGATGTACCATTTGCATTGGAAAAGGCTTGGTCTATGGGAGTAAGCAATTTTTAGTCCTAAGAAATGGTTGTGAAGTACTGGTTTAAGAAAAACAACTAAATCTTATAGAGGATCAAATCCTAAAAGTAGTTATTTAGACCAATTGACCTGATTTAGGAATATGGTATGCTAAATAGTGAAATGTATAGTGTTATGAGGTATTCCAAGGCTATGCTATTATGCTTTTGGACAAATCCAGGATTCATGTAGAACCCCGAAAAATTTAAAATTTTCTAAAAGTATGAGTACATAATAAAATGAAATGACTCGGGGAAGCGCAAAGAAATTCAGCCAGAGCTTTGGATGGCCAGAACGGACTGCGCCGTTGTCGAATCTCAATGAGTAACTCGAGAAAAGTTTAAACAAATTCTGGGTAGTGGGATTCTTTGTAGTTTTTAAAGTTGGGTGTCGAGGTAGCACTTTTGGAGTGCAGTTTTCTTAAAAATCTCAGGGTTGAAATGAGCAGGTTAAAATTCATTTAAAATAAATTAGGCGAGGCGAAAATGAATTATTTTGGGACGAGAAGCGAACCGGACCGGATCGTGGGCGTGTGGCCTGAGTGGGCCACGTCCAACTTATCATAAATGGACAAAGAACAAAAAAAGTATTTTGGAGGAAGCAGCGTGGGTGTGAGAGAGTGAGAGGAGAGAAAACTCTTCCTTCTCTCTCTACGATCTCACCGAAGATCAGTGGTCGGAATCCGTCGAGCCAAAATTTAAAGTTCATCTTTCTGACGAGAGCTGCGTGTAGATACTGCGGAGCAACAAAAGTAGTTTCCATAGAAAGATTTCGGGTTTGGGAAGAAAATCTAGTGAGAGAAGTTCTACCTTCTCTCTAAGATTTATAGCAATCGACGGCTCGGTTTCCGTAGGGCCAAGACTTAAAGTCAAAGTACTCGTCGAGGGCAACGCGTGGACACCGAAATCAAGAATTTTCGTCTAAGATTCGAGCGAAAGTTCGGGAAGGTCGTGGGTCTCGGTCTTCGGGACTCTAAAAAGTTTTATCTTCGCTCCAAGAGGTAGGGAACCTTCATACTCGGGTTTATATTTCATCTAAATGCTGTCTTGGTCTTGGTTGGGCCCTAAGGGCTGTTTTAGTTGTGTTCGAACACAAAATCGTATTTGTGATTTAAGTTGTTTTGTTTAGAAGTTGATTTTCGGGTTGAGTTTAGGACGGGTTTTGTGCCATGTTTATGGCTGAATTGTGGACTCAATTGGGATGGATTTGTTGCCGGGTGAAAGGGTTGTTTCTGGGATGAGTTTGGGTAGGAAAAATAGCATGTACGGGAGCTTTAAAGGAGCCCCAGGGACAACGATTCGTGGGTTTCATTTGGCGGAGTCCTTTGTTCATACTGAGCCTCAACCGGACTGACCACAACTTTCCGTCAGGCTCCATTTTATAGGTGTTCTTAGACTCTGTAAAATCCTTTGAGTCTAGAATCCATCCATATATAACTTGATAAAATTTGAACTCATATTCAGTCCGAAATTTATGAAAAACAATAGGCCCCTGCTGGTGCGCGTCAGTTACCGTTCATATGAGGCCTCTAACTTTAGACGGCCATAACTTTCTCGTTCGAGCTCCATTTGGGGTGTTCTTGGATTCTATGGAAAGCTGTTGGAGTCTAAAATCTGACCATATGCTTTTCAACGGCAATTGGTGCTCACATCATTGTTGAAAAATTGATTGTTACAACAAGTGTGCTAATTGTTAGTTGTGGATGTGAGTTGTGTCTTTGAAGTGCCATTACATGGCGAGGTTGTAGGCTATCTTATGTGCATAGTAGCCATGAATTAGCCTAGGAAATGAGGTGTGTCATTACTTGCCTGGTAGTGACTTGATAAAATGTTAACATGTGTTTGTGTGATTGATTGGAAATGACATTTCTTGGGTTTAAGTGTCATGCTTGAATGTCAATATGTGTGCTCGCATGTGGGTTTTGTGAATGTGTTTTTCGTGTGGACATGGCTATTGCATGGCATGTTGTAGGCTAGTTTATTGGGCATTATGGGCTATGATGTAGCCTAGGGATTTGAGTATGACATTACTTGTCTAAGTAGTAGTTAAAATGATGTTGATGCATGCTTGTTTGATGTGTTGACATGAATGTGATAAATGTTAGTATGATTGCATGTATATTAACGTTTAATGAATGTAGGACTTTTGTGTTGTGAACATGAGAGTGTCCATGGCACACGGTGGAGTGTACGGTATAGGGTGTCCATGTAGAGGTCTTTATACATTGGGCATGACTTAGAGTGCAATGACACAATTGCATTGCACTAGTGCACGGGGACATCGCATGGTGTGGGTGTGAGTGCATAGTCGTTGTCATTCACCATCCTTGGTGAATGGGTTATGGACTCGTACTTTGGACGAAGTCTAATGGAGATCCACGGTTTGCATGGTGTTGCATGTGTTAAGGAAATGGAAATGACTTATTGCATTTCACATGCATTGGGGCATCCTAGAACAGTAGAAGTGAGTACATGAGGTGGTTTCGGAGGGTTGACCAACAATATTATTTATCGGAGTATGCCTAATTGATATACATCGGAGGGTTGTCCATATAGCTCCAATCGTCGAGTATGCCCAGATGATACATCGGAGGGTTGTCTACAAAATAGATTATCGCGGTGTCGGCATTATTTATATGGGAGGTTGTCCATGTATAATGTCAATCGTCGAGTATAGCAATTGATATACATTGGAGGGTTGTCAGTAAAATAGATTATCGGAGTGTGTCCATTATTTATATCGGAGGGTTGTCCACAGTTAAACACAAATACCTTTGTTTGGAAATGGTTTTCATTCATGGCAAAATGCATGTTTGAGGGAGTCGGTGAAGACTTGATACGTGGGGCATGATGAGTCGCGTCTCATTCATGACAAGTAGAATTCTGTGCTAGGATTGCATGTCCTAGGTTGGTGTGTGCTTGGTTGTTTGACCATTCATGTGCATTTAGGTGAGGAATAGCTCTTGTAGGACTTATCTCTACTGGGCGTTAGCTCACCCCGTCGTGGGACCCCCCTTTTAGGTACATGACATGTGCGAGGGCGGGCTGATTGCTCCTTAGAAGCCAACATCATGAAGTGGGCCGGATTGTGGCCTTGATCCATGTTTTGTATATTATATTAGAACATGTTAGTTTTAATATAATGTTTTGTATTAAGAGTGATGTAATAACTCTTGGTGGCTAAGGTGATATAGATTGTATTTATATGGATAAATGGGCCTCGACCATTTACTCGTATGTGGACTTGGTGTGAAATTCGTTGTATAATATTGGGACAGGTTGCCATAGAGTACCACAGGTTGTATTTTGGGTAGAGCTCCACGTACAAAGGAGACTACGCGTTTTAGGTCAATCCGAGTCCCTAGGAAAAGGGGACTCAATGGTGTGGTGTCAGGTTACCCGACATCCACGAATCTTCAGCGGGTTGACGGGTTGTCAACGGACCCCCGAGATTTGGGGTGTCACAATTCATGTCCTTAATAGTTCTACATTTGGGAACTATGCAAATTGATAGTCACAATACTAGTCCTTTCCTAGTGTTATTTTCTACTCAATGAAATCTCAGATTCTACTAAATTAGATTTCTTTTCTTTAAAGAACATTTGCTCTTGTTTGTTCAATGTTAGATGGTTCAATATTCAAATTAGAGGTTCAAATAGTGATGTTCTTGAATAGTAAGAGTAGTTGATCTTTAGATTTTCTCATTAATCTCTGTGGGAATGATATCCGACCTCCTAGAGTTTACTTTATTACTTGTGTGACATATACACTTGCAGTGATTTAGACCATACTGAATTTTAAACATTGTATTATATTCAAACAGTAGAAAACAGTCTTTTACATATTAAGGTATTAACAAGTTTTTGACGTTATTGTCGGGGATTGAAACTAGTCCTTGGTAGCTGTGTCAGAAATGAGTTGAACATATTGTTTGGTCTTTACAGGGATGATGGTATCGGGTCGAAGGACAAAAAAAAAGACATCACTATAATGATAATCACTTATGACTTATAATCCATCTAGTATTCACCAGTAGGTTGATCTGTACACAATGTTCGCCTTCTTACGTACGCCAGATTAACTTAATATCACATATCCATAATCATAAATCACACTTCATACTAGTCTTAATTCATTATCGCTTCATATTAATAATGAACGACCGAATACAATTTAGAATGATATTTAATGTCATAAACCTAGGGTTTTTTTTATCAAGTCACGCTCTTGATGACCATGAGTAGAATCATTTATTCATGGAAATATACAGTTATCAAATTAAATATAAGATGATAATGAAAATCCCGCTTCAATATTAAAAAATGAAAGTGATATCGATTATACACTATTGCCATAGGGTATATCATGAAAGAAAAAAAGACGAATTTTTTTCTTTTTCTTGATGCTAAAGGAAAATAAATTTATGAGGTAGCAAGTTGAAGATGGTGTGTCTACTACTTTACTAGACATGAATGGATCCCTAATCCATGTAAACTCTCTTTTTCACACATGATGGGATCTCAATTTTGGTATGCCTGAGGAAAGAAGAAAAAGCAAGGATTACAAAGAATCCAAATTTTGAAAGGACCAAGAAAAATGAAATATAATCGTAATATTTTATGTTCAATATAAAATTAAGTAATATTTTTAAAGAGAATAAATTTATTGATTCAAGTTAACAATATACTTGGAAGTAGAAACACGTAATCAAGTACTAAAAACTTTGCGTGAATTTCAAAACAGTTGACAATAAAAAAAATCGTAGAATACCTGGTTCCGGTTGCTTGTAACATCTTGCGAGCGTTATTTGATCTAATAAGTCTAGGCTTTGTCATTTAAGCGCGATCGTTGGTATCAAACGACATAACTACCTGTGATAAATTGGTGACAAAATATATTTGTAACATGTCAGCGACAAAAACACGAAAAAACAAAGACAAACCTATATCAGTATAGAAGAAATCACTTTATTGGAAAAGAAAACCATATATAAGGAAGAAACGATGGAAGGGATGATTTTAGGTTAAAAATGATAAAAAAACCACTCATCCTATCTAACAAAGAAGGACATTGGAATGGGCCAAGCGAGCTATGCCCATACTAGGAGTCGGGTTTGAGATGCCCTATTATGTTAAAACGAAGTTTTTTGAACCTAGGTTCACATCTGGTCTAACTGAGTTCAGGCACTCGTCGCATCCCTATCTAAACAGTCGTTCTTGGGCCTTGGGCGGTAGCAAAACATAATCCACACCATCAAACGGAGCTCGACACATGGATGATTAGCCAGAAATGCGAATCATCCCTCATCCAAACCTATCCAAACACGCGTTTACGACTAAAGGAACAATTGCACATAAAAATGTCTATAAATTGAAGAATATAAACAAACTCTAGGTAATCATTGTGAAGCCCCTTTCGCCGCGTTTGAAAAAGAGAACAGAAGGAGGGCCGATTAGGGTTTCTATTTATCCACTTGGTCCCAAAGTATATATATTTTTTTTGTTAAGAGTTGTCAAACATGTTTTTTGAATTATAATATTACTTTATAGTTTAAAGGATGGAAATTAATTGTTCCTAAAAATAGTTTTTGAACACGTCATCCTTTAATGTCAAACCTTTTTTTTAATAACTAGTTTCTCTATTAAAAAAAAAAACAAATTTTTGAGAATGTATCATAAAATTATATTGTTTTTATTTACAGCAAATTTTGTAAAATTAATTTAGAAGCATCTAAATTAAGTTTTCACACAGAATTTGTTCTTAAGAAAGACTTTCTAGATTGTCTTTTGAAAGACCTTATCGTTACATAAATACGGAAAAGTTGAGAAGAATTGATGCATGTAAAAGTTAAATGTATCGATAAGACTCTGTTTGAAACCCAAAAAATACTAAGAAAAGAAAATAGAAAAGAAAAACTCGTTAACACCCCTATACATAAGTCCTATCATTTTTCAAAATAATATTCAAAGATACAACATTAGAATTCTAACATAATTACAACCCCATAAAACATAATGGGATTAATGAAGTCAGAATGAAAAAAAAAAAAAGCATTAACTTTACTTTTAGAGAAAAGCAAAAAATTATAATTCAAACTTGAAGAACAAGAAACACTACTATGTTGCATACAAGTGTACAGATCTTTATGCCAACAAAATAAAAAGTTGATTTTTAGATGGAACAATTGATTTGCTATTTCTAATTCTAAATATTACTTTTTGAAAAAAAAAAAAAAATCCTAACAACTGTCTGAAGATCGCCTAAGATTCTAATATATAAAGTTGTTATTTGTTGTTTTTTATTAAAGAAATTCTAATATAAAGTTAAGAACTTCTTGTGGATCTGGATGGGATGTCTACTTGAATATGTAAAGTTAATTGAGAAAATTGATGCATGTAAAAGTCGATGTATATGCCTTTAAGAATGCAATTTGTAGTTATAGGTGGAAAATGGGTCGAGCCCGTTAAGGCCGTCAGTCAAAATAGGACGGGTTAATTGGATCAATTTTTATTCAGGTCTGTTTTTTGTTAGTCCAGTTCGATCCTATGTGGGTCGTGGGCTAAAATGGATTAGACGTTTAAATATTAAACATAATAATAAATAACAATTTTATAAATTATATGTTTTGAAAAATAAAGTTTCTTTGAAATATTTATAGTTTATTATTATTTTCTTAAAAGATCATATAAAATAAATTAATGTAGTTATATTTATATTTATTTTATTTTATTTTAAATTAATTTTCATACTAATATTATTTTATTTTATTAAAAACAATTATTTAATAATTATTCTTTTTTTAATAAACAACTATTTTATATTAAGAAGGTAAATGAATATTTGTAGAAATTTTGGGAAATTATCCCATTTTAGGGGAAATGGATAGAAGTTTGTAGTGCAAGAAAATATTGGGTTTCTAGGACAATAAATCATACATCATGAAGGGAAAAAACAAAACAAAATTCACCTCATAACCTTATCATGGATCTATGTGATTCGATTAGATGGTTTAAGGATAGAAGAATACCTTTTTATTTGCGTCAAAAGATCCTTTGTTGCCTTGTGCGTGCCGTAGCACTAACTTGTCGGGCGATAGTTGTAGTAGGCGCCCGCACCCCCTCTAGCTATCCACACGAATGAGCCTTTTGGAAACCTTAAGAGTGACAAGTGTGCTAACATGCGGGTTGACTTAACAAAACCCTAGCTGCCTGTGAGACCCCGAAAAATCCAGATTTCCTAAGGAAGGATAAAATGGTAATTTCAATCAAAATCCGGAATTTTTCTAGATCTCGGATGTGAAAACGGACTTCAGATTTAGAATGGTCTCACGAAATCTAGCTACCCGTCGAATTTAGTCGATTAAAGACGGGGGAAGAAATTTCAGCGTTTTTCGATGTGCGAGAGGATGTAGGGCGCTTGCGTTTTGGGTGGCCAGAGCGACATGTCCAGTGCGAGATGCAGTCAAACGAGCTGAGTGGGGCTCACTTGAGACGCATGGCATCATCTTGGTTGGGTGAAAATCTCGAGGTAGATGGATAAGGATAAAGGTGTGTCCGTGGCCGATGGAAGCTTGACACTTGAGTGAAGGGACAATTCTCTTGTGCGGCGACTGAATCGGTTTGGGAGGAAAGGAAGAGAGAGAGACCAGCAGAAAGGGAAGATAGAGAAAGAGGGTTATTAGAGAGGCTCACCTTCTCTCTAAGTTTCCCGACGATCGGACCGGTGTCCGGAAGCGAAGCGAGAGGGAGGTTGAGTCCTCACGGAAGCTTAGTCAGACCCCGGTATTGGGAGTTTAGATGACTCTCAGGGAAGGTAGGGTTTCTCTCTTTGCTTTCTTTTTGTTTAAGGGTCATGTAATGGATGGAGATTTGTTGAGGCCTGGATGGTCGTGATTTCGATTCCAACATATTTGGACCGAGTGAATAAATCCCTGGAGTAGTTTGGACAGTCCACGGACTGTTTGCGTGATTTGTGTGATGTTGTGTTGTTGCCATGAGAGAATAACATGCTGATTGTGATTTTGTGGGTTGTTCCAAGACGAACTGCCGGATTGTGCCTTAGCCCATGTGAGCTAATCTTATGTTATTGTTGTAAATTTAATAACATGATTTATGGAATTAATTTTGTTAATATGTGCATGAGTGATATATTAGCATGTGTTGAATGTTTAGTGTCTTAATTGCATTGCACTTAGGTGGGAGTAACAGTAGAAGTCGCTCTTTTGGGCATTGCTCGCCATGTCGAAATACTTTTCAGAAATGCAGAAGGCAGCCAGGGGATAGGGCGCGTCGAGGGCCTTAGAAGCGAAGAAATGGCCCAATAGGCCTTCTCTTGTATTTTGTAAAGTATGGGCGAGAGCTTGATTTTGTATAAGTGTAATTAAACACAATTGTAAACAAATTCTTTTTGTATAAATATATAGTGTGTTGTATGGATGCGGGCATTATTGGGCCATTTACACATGTATGGGTCTCGTGGCGTGAGACATGTAGATTCATGAGGGTTGGCGGGTGAGTCAACGGACCTGCCGGGTTTGGGCGTCCTGCTTGCCTCTCAAACGTGAATTAATTGTACTTACATGGGGATCCATGGGTTTAAATAATAATTTTAAGCCCGAGGTTGATTGAGCCTATTCTAAGTGTGTGACCCGATAGTTTCACATAAAGTTAGTAGTGAGTAGAATTGGAAATTTAAGTCAGACTATTGATGGCAGATCACATGGAATTAGAGATTGAGTTGAATCTGTTAATTTATTTGCGAAAAAACCAAATTAAATTGGCTGACCACGATTTTGTCTCGGTTAAGCTCGAGTGCGTTTAGGCCCAGTTGCTATTTTATTGACGGCCGATCTTAGCCACGCGGTGTCGGCCTAACGCAGCTTAGCCCGTTTGCACGAATTACCACCTCTATGTGATTTTGGCCTTACAGTTATAGCGGCCTCTAGCAAAAGCATTGACAATCGAAATTGTGGATATCCATAGTCTGACATAACCTAATCGATAGCGAACGTCGTAGCCCTTTTGTCCTTTCGATATCTGATTAAAACACAAGACCTAAGTCACCCTTATAAAAAAGTTCAATCATGCAATTTCTCAACCTCCATAAAAGCTGTCATCTGAATAATTAATAACCTTTATTAATCCATTGAGCCCACATTCATGCATTTTCCGGAGTCTCACATGTCAGAGGGGCCCTTGAATATCTCTCTAGAGAAGACCATTTCATCCACTTATGTCCCTCGCATGATTTGCCCTTATGTTTATCATTACCACCCTATTCTTAGGTGATGTTGAACCATGTCCAAAACATATACGCTCCTCATGGGACCTATGATGTGTGGGACGATGGACAAAAAAAAAGACATCATTATGATGAGAATTACTTATGACTTATAATCCATCTAGTATTCTCATAGCAGGTCAAGTCCAGTACAATGTTCACCAACACATACATGAGTTGACTTATATCACATATCCCATGATCATAAGTCCCCGCATCAAACCTAGTCTTAATTCATTATCGCTCCGTGATAATGAGCGATCCAAATACAATTTAGAATAATATTTCATGTCATAAACTTAGGGTTTTATTATCAAGTCACGCATGATGACTATGAGTGGAATCATTCTGTTCAATGAAGATTGTAAATTAGAAATATAAGATGATAATGAAAATCCCGCGTCATTATTAAAAGTTGAGAGTAATAACAATTCTACTATTATCATAGGGCACATCATTAATTGTTCCTAAAAATAGTTTTTGAACAGGTCATTCTTTAATATCAAACCTTTTTAAAAGAAAAAAACAAATTTTGAGAATGTATCATAAAATTATATTGTTTTATTTACAGCAAATTTTGTAGGTAATTTAGAAGCATCTAAATTAAGTTTTCACAAATTGTTCTTGAAAGAACTTTCTAGATTGTCTTTTGAAAAACTTCATAAAAACAAAGACTTATCGTTACATAAATACGAAAAAGTTGAGAAGAATTGATGCATGTAAAAGTTGAATGTATCGATAAGACTTTGTTTGAAACCCAAAAAATACTAAGAAAAGAAAATATAGAAGAAAAACTCGTTAACACCCCTATATATAAGTCCTATAATTTTTCAAAATAATATTCAAAGATACAACATTAGAATTCTAACATAATTACAACCCCATAAAACATAAATGGGATTAATAAAGTCAGAATGAGAAAAAAAAGAAAAAAAAAGAAGCATTAACTTTACTTTTAGAAAAGCAAATATTTTGGAATTGATTTGTTCCTAAAAAGGCTATTTCTAATTCTAAATATTACTTTTTGAAAAAAAAAAAATTCCTAACAATGGTCTGAAGGTCGGCTAAGATTCTAATATAAAGTTTTTTTTTTTTTAAAAAAAAAAGGAGATTCTAATATAAAGTTGACAACTTCATGTGCATCTGGATGGGATTAATCTGTAAAGTGAATATGTAAAGTTAATTGAGATATTAATGCATGTAAAAATCCAATGTATATGCACTAAGTACAGCTGTAGTTATTGGTGGAAAATGGGTCGAGGCTATTAAGGCCGTTGGTCAAAATAGGTCGAGTTAATTTGATTAACTTTTATTCAGGTCTGTTTTTTGTTAGTCCAGTTCGATTTTATGTAGGTCACGGGCCAAAATAAATTAGATGTTTAAATATTAAACATAATAATAAATAACAATTTTATAAATGGTATGTTTTGTAAAATAAAGTTTCTTTGAAATATTTATAATTTATTATTATGTTCTTAAAAGATCATATAAAATAAATTATTGTAGTTATATATATATATATATATATATATATATATATATATATATATATATATATATATATATATATATATATATTATTAAAATTAATTTTCATACAAAATATTATTTTATTTTTTTTAAAAAACAACTATTTAATAAATATTCTTTTTAATAAACAACTATTTTATATTAAGAAAGGTAAATGAATATTTGCGGGGATTTTGGGAAATTATCCCTTTTAGAAATGGATAAGTTTGTAGTGAAAATGTTGGGTTTACAGGATAATAGAGCACTTCATCATGAAGGAAAAAACAAAGTAAATTCGCCTCATAACTTGATCAAGGATCCATGGTATTGATTAGATAGTTTAAAGGATAAAGAAGTTCTTATTTACTTCAAAAGATCCTCGTTGCCTGGAGTATTATTAATAAAGCCTTTCTTGTCGAAGACTGATAGGTGTAGTGAGCCCAGCACCCTTTATAGCTATCTACACGAATGAGCCTTTTGGAAACCTCAAGAAGGACAAGTGTGCTAGCACGCAGGTTGACTCTCCAAAACCCTAGCTGCATCTCAAAACGTGAATTAATGATGCCCTGCGAGGGGATCCCTTGGGTTTAAATAATAATTTTAAGCCTAAGGGTTGGTTTCCGACCCATTCTAAGCGTGTGACCCAATAGTTTCACATAAAGTTAGTAGTAATTAGAGGTGGAAATTTAAACAAGGCCCACTGGGCTAGCCTGATCCATCTGGAATTAGGTCTGGGTTGGGTTGTTAATTTATTTGCCTGAAAAAACCAAGTCAAAATTGGCCTAACCCGATTTTGGCCTAGTTCGCTCGGAGTTAGGGTTAGGCCAAGCTGCTATTTATTGACCTGACCCGATCTTAGCCCTGCCCAATGTCGGCCTGACCCGAACTATGCCCATAATAGGAGTCGGGTTTACGATGTTGGTCATGTCAGCAGTTTCGAGACCTAGGTCACATCTTGTCTACTTAGAGTTCGGGCACTGCGTCAGCATCCTATCTAAGCGATCGTTCTTGGGCCTTAGGCGGTAGCAAAACAAAATCCACCACCTCCAAGCCAGACTCGACATGGATGATTAGCCAAATGAGATCATCCCTCATCCAAACTTGTCAAACACGCGTTTCTGACAAAAGGAACAATTGCACATAAAAATGTCTATAAATTGAAGAATATAAACAAAGCTGGAAATGTCGTTGTGAAGCCCCTTTCGTTTGAAAAGAGAACATAGGAGGGCCAATTAGGGTTTCTATTTATCCACTTGGTCCCAAAATAATTTTTTTTTTTGTTGGGTTGTCAAACATGTTTTTTAGAATTATAAAATTACTTTATAGTTTAAAGGATGAAATTAATTGTTCCATAAAAATAGTTTTTTGAACACGTCATCCTTTAATGTCAAACCTTTTTTTTAATAACTAGTTTCTCTATTAAAACAAAACAAAATTTTGAGAATGTATCATAAAATTATATTATTTTTATTTACAGCAAATTTTGTAAAATTAATTTAAGCATCTAAATTAAGTTTCTATGAAATTTGTTCTTGAGAAAGACTTTCTAGATTGTCTTTTAAAAAACTTCATAAAAACGAAGACTTATCATTAAGTAAATATGGAAAAGTTGAGAAGAATCGATGTATGTAAAAGTTGAATGTATCAATAAAGCTCCGTTTGAAACCCGAAAAATACCAAGAAAAGAAAATAAAGAAGAAAAACTCGTTAACACCTTTATACATAAGTCCTATAATTTTTCAAAATAATATTCAAAGATACAACATTAGAATTCTAACATAATTACAACCCCATAAAACAAATGGGATTAATCAAGTCAGAATGAGAAAAAAAAAAAAAAAAAAGAAGCATTAACTTTACTTTTAGAGAAAAGCAAAATATTAGAATTCTAAGTTGAAGAACAAGAAAAACTACTGTGTTGCATACAAGTGTATAGATCTTTATGCCAACAAAATAAAAAGTTGTTTTAGATGGAACAGATGATTTGCTATTTCTAATTCTAAATATTACTTTTGAAAAAAAAAAAATATATATTCCTAACAACGGTCTGAATGTCGGCTAAGGTTCCAATATAAAGTATACAACTTCATGTGCATCTGGATGGCATTAATCTGTAAAGTGAATATGTAAAGTTAATTGAAAAGTCAATAGATGTAAAGTTCAATGTATATACATTAGTACCAACAGTTATTGGTGGAAAATGGGTCGAACCCATTAGGGTCTCACGTCAAAATGGATCAAATTAATTTGATTCATTTTTATTCGAGTTCATTTTTTGTTAGTCCAACCTAATTCTATATGGATCGTAAGCCAAAATAAACCTAATGTTAAAATATTAAAAATAATAATAAATAACAATTTTATAAATTTTATATTTTGTAACTGTTGGAAATAATGGGTTTGAGCACAATAATTTAGATATCTTTGAGCTAAAATTCGTTAGGTCCCTAGAGCTTTTGGTGGGTGTAGTAGAATGAGTTCTCCTGTGAGAGATGAAGATTATATATTGAGTTGCTGAAAAAAACCATTAGGTTAATTAGAAATTCTTGAACATCACCCCTTAAAAATGGTAGCCCAAGGTTTAGACTTTGTGGAGAAAAGCTTGTGTCCGCATCGGATGGAGCAGAGACTTTAAAAGATATAAATACACCCTTGCTTGTAGTTGGGTTTATTTGAGGGCACCTACTAGCTAGTTTTGTGGAAGGGGGCTTAGGCTGTGCTTAGTTCACCGCATCTGTATATGAGTGGGTTAAGGACGTCACGTCTTCTCGTGAACATATTATGTCTGTTAAGCCACACTTTCTCATTTTAAAATATTCATTTTCATTTCATACGTTTGAGAAGAGAGACTAAGTTCTACAAACAGTTCGAGTTCGGCGGCTGACCTGGGGAAGTGCTTTCTTACGTTGGGAGACGTCATTTCCATCATGGGAGATGACAAATTGCCGTATCACCCGCTGCGAGGCCCAATACTTGTCTTAAGGAGATGTGTCGACACAAGACTTGATCACGCAAACGAGGTTTGATTACTTTAGGATTTTCCTACAAACATTTCCACATATTGCTTAAGGTTAAATATTTATTTTCCATTAAGCGTTTTATATGTTCATCTCCGGTTTGTACTATTCTATTGCTCTTTGTTCTACAACAATCTTAAGACAAGTATTTTTTTTGTTTTTCGTTTACATAAATTTGCCAAAGCGAGAGGCGTCTACTTGCTATGTTTTCTTGCATTGGTTTTACCATTTTGCCTTTGTAAGGCCATTTTTTTTTCTGTTGCACTGTAAACTGATGCGTTTTGTTTTGCAAAAAAACATTATGTTTTTTTTTTATCGATATCAGCACGTTTTTTTTATATCAGTACGTTGTTTTTTATATTGATATCAATATAGGTTAAAACCTTTTTCTTTGCCTTGGTTTTTCACGTTTTTATAAACTTGAACTTCGATTACGGTATCTGAGAAGCTACTGCCCGGAGTTGTTTAATTTAAATATTGATGCTCCGGTTTATATATTAGTTTACATATATAGGTTACGGAATTGTTTTATTGCCGATTTGAAAAAGCAATAGCATCTGTTTGTTTTAATATTTTGCTCGAAATTTAGCGAAGTCATATTTTATTTTTAAAGAAAGCGTTTTTTGTGAGCAGTAACCACTTTGATTTATCTTGGTTTTATTCAAAATTTGTAGTGTTTATTAATACCTTGTTTACGGAAGCGAGTGCATTCGGTAGAATATTCTGATTCTACCCCCTTTGTGTAATTTACTCCTCACTTTGTTATGGCATGATGATCGATATTTGTGAATCATGTGGAGAAAGCGAGAGGAAGAATTTAATGGGACATAATTCAAAGGTGCGACAAAAGATGTTGATTGCGACCACCTTGAATTTAGCCCGTTTCCTTCAAGAGGATGCTCCGCATTGAAGGAAAATGAAACTAATAGGCGGTAGTTGCGATTGTGGAGGCATGGAAGCATCTGGAGTTCTTGTGTCGAACTACCTCTTGAATGGCTTGGACAACACCTTTGTATAATGTGTATTGCGCCTTTAATCTTTGCCAAGAAGAAGCTGTGAGAATCCTTGAATGAAAAATACAAGACCGAGGATCTCACGAGGGCTGAAAGTTTATCAGTGGGAAAATTCTAGACTACAATATGCTTGATTCAGACGGTGATCAGCGAGTTCGAATCTGTAGTGATTACGCATGACATACATGCAAGGATGTCTCGATGAATCCTTCAAGTGGCTCTGATTATTGAAAAATTGCATTTATGGAAAAAAATTCGAAAATTACCTAAAGCATAGCGGAAGGAAATGAGACGAAGACTTGATAGTGGTGAGAATAGAGAAGACAATCACGCATCTAAGAAGAAGGCGGGCAAGGGCTTCATGGAATCGAGACGATGTTGTGGAACAGTGGACCTCCACAATCACGAAGAGGAAGCACAATGGCAGATTACAAGCAAGGTCTACGAAGAGTTCCAAGGCCAGTGCTATGTGTGTGCAACAAGCGAGAGACGCGGAGTGTAAATTTGTCATTAGTCACGAGGAACAAGGGAATCCGAAGAAGAAAGCGCTCTCAAGCCAATGGCGAAGTAGACGATGTGTCTCGAGACATGAACCTCTCGGTAGTAGTCTCAGAGGTGAACTTCATTGCTTGTGATACCAAGGAATGGTGGGTGAACACAGGGGCTACTCGTCATGTTTGCTCGAACAAGAAGATATTTCTCATCATGAGCCATAGATAATGAAGAACAACTCTTTGTAGACCAACTCCCTCTTCTTCGAGAAGTTGAAGACGAGGAAGGTAGTATTGAAGATGACATCGAGCAGGAACTTACTCTCAATGATGTGTTACGTAATATAAAGAAATTAGAAAAGAATCAGGTAATGCGGATCATTGTTGAGAAGAGAAAGGGCTTCAAGTTGGTGTTTGTCTCGAACAACTTCATCCTCACCAAAAATGGGATGTATGTGGGAAAGAGTGGTACATGACAATGGGCTCTTCAAAATAGATATAATGACTTTTGTACCTCTATTAAGAATATCAATAAAAAGAACACGTCTTCTGCTTATATGCTTGAATCTTCAAATGTGTGGCATGGTAGACTAGGACATGTAAATTATGATACATTGCGCAGATTAATTAATATGGAATGTTTGCCTAAATTTCAAATAGATCCAAATCATAAATGTGAGATCTGTATGGAATCTAAACCACAAGGCTTCATTAATCAGTGAAAAGTAGTGAACCTCTGAATTAATACATTCGGATATACGTGATGAAATTTATTCAAGCGAGGAGGTGGTAAGAAATATTACTATACATTAATTGATGATTACCTGAGATACTGTTATGTTTACTTATTGAGAAGTAAAAGATGAGGCATTGAAATGTTTCAACATTTCAAGAATGAGGTGAGAACCAACTTTATAGAAAAATCAAAGTGTAAGTAATGAAATTGGTAAATATGAAGCACATTTTGGTGATTTTTATTTCCAATCCATGGTATAATACACTGACAGCGCACCCTATTCACCTCGACAAAATATAGGGTTGTTGAGCGTAAAATAAAGCTTTAAAGAAATGATGAATGCATTGCAGTAAGTTACGGACTACCTCGAAATATGTGGGGGAAGCAATTCTTTCCATAAAATTATATTCTCAACCGAATACCTCACAAGAAAACTAATAAATCCCCCTACGAGTTGTGGAAGGTCGAAGACCTTCTTACAAATACTTAAAAGTGTGAAATTAATACATTAAAGTGGCGAGTACCTATACCTAAAAGGTTAAAATAGGATCGAAATAGTTGATTGTGTTTCATTAGTTATGCACATAATAGTAGTGCATATCATTTTCTGATTCATAAATAAGAAATTATCGATATGCATGCCAACACTATTATCGAATCAGAAATTCACCTCATAACCTTATCAGGGATCTATGTGATTCGATTAGATGGTTTAAGGATAGAAGAATACCTTCTTATCTGCGTTAAAAGATCCTTTGTTGCCTTGTGTGCGTGCAAAGCCTTTCTTGTCGAGTGCAATAGTTGGTAAGAGGCTCACCCCCTCACAGCTATCCACACGAATAAGCATTTGGAAACCTTGAGGTGACAAGCATTGCTAACACGCGGGTTGACTGACAAAACCTTAAATTTACGCCTCAAGCGTGAATTAATTATGCCCCACGAGAGGATCCCTTGGGTTTGAAAATAATAATTTTTAAGCCCCGAGGTTGGTTTCGGAACATTCTAGTGTGTGACCAATGAGTTTCACATAAAGTTAGTAGTGAGTAGAATTGGAGAATTTAAGCCGACTCGGTGGGCTAGCCTGGTCCACCGAGGAATTAGGGTCGAGTTGAATTTGTTAGGCGTTGTTGCACGAGAGAAAAACTAAGTCAGAGTGTGACCGATTTTGTCTCGGTTTCTTCAGAATTAGGGTTAGACCCAGTGCTATTACATTAACAACAGATCTTAGCCACGCGATTATCGACGACTGGCTAACAGTTACGGATTACCACCTCAGTAGTTTTGAGCGCCTGATTATAGCGGCCTCTATGAACATTATGACAATCGAAATTATGTGGATATCCATAGTCCAACATAACCTAATCCATAGTGAACGTCGTAGCCCTTTTGTCACTCGATATCCTGATTAAACACAAGACCCTAAGTCACCCTTATAAAGTTCAATCATGCAATTTCTCAACCTCCATGTAAACTGATAATACAAGACATTAATAACCTTTATTAATCCATTCGAGCCCATTCATGCATTTTCCAGTCTCACATGTCGAGGGGCCCATGAATATCTCTCTAAGAAGAGAGACCATTTCATCCACTTATGTCCCTCCACATGATTTGCCTTATGTTTTGTATTACCACCCTATTCACCAGGTGATGTTGAACCATTGTCCAAAACATATAGCTCCTCATGTCGGGACCTATGACTAGTGACCAGGACGATGGACAAAAAAAAGACATCGTTATGATAGAAATTACTTATGACTTATAATCCATCTAAAGTATTCTCACTTGAGTCAAGTCGATCTGATGATTCACCAACACATACACATGGGTTGACTTATATCACCTCCCCATGATCATAAGTCACACACATCGACTAGTCTTAATTCATTATCGCTCCATCAATGAGCGATCCAAATCTGATTTAGAATAATATTTCATGTCATAAACTTAGGGTTTTATTATCAAGTCACGCACTTGATGACTATGAGTGGAATCATTTATTCATGAAATGAATTATTAAATTAGAAATATAAGATGATAATGAAAATCCCGCGTCATTATTAAAAGTTGAGAGTAATAACAATTCTACTATTATCATAGGGCACATCATTAATTGTTCCTAAAAATAGTTTTGAACAGGTCATTCTTTAATATCAAACCTTTTAAAAGAAAAAAACAAATTTTGAGAATGTATCATAAAATTATATTTATTGTTTTTATTCTGACAAATTTGTAAAATTAATTTAGGCTTATCTAAATTAAGAGTTTTCACCACAGAATTTGTTCTTTGAGAAAGACTTTCTGGTGTCTTTTGAAAAACTCATAAAAACAAAGAACATCGTTATAAATACGAAAAAGTTGAGAAGAATTGATGCATGTAAAAGTTGAATGTATCGATAAGACTTTGTTTGAAACCCAAAAAATACTAAGAAAAGAAAATATAGAAGAAAAACTCGTTAACACCCCTATATATAAGTCCTATAATTTTCAAATAATATTCAGATACAACATTAGAATTTAACATAATTACAACCCATAAAACATAAATGGGATTAATAAAGTCAGAATGAGAAAAAAAAGAAAAAAAAAGAAGCATTAACTTTACTTTTAGAGAAAAGCAAAATATTTGGAACAATTGATTTGTTCCTAAAAAGGCTATTTCTAATTCTAAATATTACTTTTTGAAAAAAAAAAATTCCTAACAATGGTCTGAAGGTCGGCTAAGATTCTAATATAAAGTTTTTTTTTAAAAAAAGAGATTCTAATAACAAAGTTGACAACTTCATGTGCATCTGGATAGGATTAATCTGTAAAGTAGATATATAAAGTTAATTGAAATGGCCAAATCTACGTGTAAAAAATCCGATGTATATCTTAGTAAATCACAATTTGTAGTTATTGGTGGAAAAGTAGATTCGAGGCTATTAAGGCCGTTGGTCCAAAATAAAATTAAAGTTAATTTGATTAACTTTTATTCGAATGCATTTTTTGTTAGTCGATTCGATTTTATGTAGGTCACGGGCCAAAATAAATTAGATGTTTAAATATGATATGTAAATAATAAATTTATAAATGGTATGTTTTGTAAAATAAAGTTTCTTTGAAATATTTATAATTTATTATTATGTTCTTAAAGATCATATAAAATAAAAACCTTGTAATTATATATATATATATATATATATATATATCTCTCTATATATATATATATATATATATATATATATATATATATATATTTATTAAAATTAATTTTCATACAAATATTATTTATTTTTAAAAAACAACTATTTAATAAATATTCTTTTTTAATAAACAACTATTTTATATTAAGAAGGTAAATGAATGACTACTTGAGGGATTTTGAAATTATCCCTTTGGGAAATGGATAGAAGTTTGTGAGTAATGAAAATGTTGGGTTTCTAGGACAATAGAGCATACATCATGAAGGAAAAACAAAACAAGTTAAGCCTCATAGCTTGATCGGATGCATGTTATTCGATTAGATGGTTTAAGGATAAAAGAATACCTTCTTATTTACTTCAAAAGATCCTCTGTTGCCTCGTGTGTGCGCAAAGCCTTTCTTGTCGGGCCAATAGGTGTAGTGAGAGCGCCCGCACCCTTTATAGCTATCTACACGAATGAGCCTTTTGGAAACCTCAAGAAGGACAAGTGTCTTGCACGGGTTATTTCTCTCAGCCTGGCCCATCTCAGCGTGAATTAATGATGCTGCGAGCAGATCCACTTGGGTTTAAATAATAATTTTAAGCCTAGGGTTGGTTTAAACCCAGATTCTAAGCGTGTGACCCAATAGTTTCACATAAAGTTAGTAGTAATTAGAGGTGGAAATTTAAACAAGGCCCACTGGGCTAGCCTGATCCATCTGGAATTAGGTCTGGGTTGGGTTGTTAATTTATTTGCCTGAAAAAACCAAGTCAAAATTAGCTAACTTGGAATTTTGGCCTAGTTCGCTCGGAGTTAGGAGTTAGGCGAGTTTGCTATTTATTGACTGGCCGATCTTAGCCCCCTTGATAAGCTGACCGAACTATGCCCATAATAGATCGGGTTTACAGTGCTAATTATGTCAAACGAGTTTTCCCGAACCCTAGGTCCACATCTTGTCTGGCAAGGGATTCGGGCACTGGTCCGCATCTATCTAAATGATCGTTCTTGGGCCTTGGCGGTAGCCAACAAAATCCACACCATCAAGCGGGCTCGACACATGGATGAGGTGGCAGTACGAATCATCCCTCATCCAAACTTGTCCAAACACGCGTTTACGACAAAAGGAACAATTGCACATAAAAATGTCTATAAATTGAAGAATATAAACAAACTCTAGGTAATCATTGTGAAGCCCCTTTCGCGTTTGAAAAAGAGAACATAGGGAGGGCCAATTAGGGTTTCTATTTATCCACTTGGTCCCAAAATAATTTTTTTTTTTGTTAAGAGTTGTCAAACATGTTTTTTGAATTATAAAATTACTTTATAGTTTAAAGGATGGAAATTAATTGTTCCTAAAAATAGTTTTTGAACACGTCATCCTTTAATGTCAAACCTTTTTTTAATAACTAGTTTCTCTATTAAAACAAAACAAAATTTTGAGAATGTATCATAAAATTATATTATTTTATTCTGACAAATTTTGTAAAAATTAATTAGAAACATCTAAATTAAGTTTTCACCAAAAATTGTTCTTGAAAAGACTTTCTAAGATTGTCTTTTAAAAAGCTTCATAAAAACGAGAACCTCATTAAGTAAATATGGAAAGAAGTTGAGAGAATGGATGTATGTAAAAGTTGAATGTATCGATAAAACACCTCAGTTTGAAAGCTAGAAAATACCAAGAAAAGAAAATAAAGAAGAAAAACTGCGTTAACACCTTTATACATAAGTCCTATAATTTTTTCAAAATAATATTCATAAGATACAACATTAAGAGAATTCTAACATAATTACAACCCCATAAAACAAAATGGGATTAATGAAGTCAGAATGAGAAAAAAAAAAAAAAAAAAGAAGCATTAACTTTACTTTTAGAGAAAAGCAAAATATTAGAATTCTAAGTTGAAGAACAAGAAAAACTATAATGTTTGCATACAAGTGTATGAATCTTTATGCCAACAAAATAAAAGTTGTTTTTAGATGGAACATTAAATTTGCTATTTCTAATTCTAAATATTACTTTTGAAAAAAAAATATATATTCCTAACAACGGTCTGAATGTCGGCTAAGGTTCCAATATAAAGTATACAACTTCATGTGCATCTGGATGGCATTAATCTGTAAAGTGAATATGTAAAGTTAATTGAGAAAAGTCAATGGATGTAAAAGTTCAATGTATATGCATTAAGTGCACCAACAGTTATTGGTGGAAAATGGGTCGAACCCATTAGGGTCTCACGTCAAAATGGATCAAATTAATTTGATTCATTTTTATTCGAGTTCATTTTTTGTTAGTCCAACCTAATTCTATATGGATCGTAGCCAAAATAAAACCTAATATTTAAAATATTAAAAATAATAAATAACAATTTTATAAATTTTATATTTTTGTAAGCACATTGGAAATAATGGGTTGGCCCAGCGATAATTTAGATATCTTTGAGCTAAAGTACATTGGGTCCCTAAAGCTTTTGGTGGGTCCATATGGGAATGAGTTCTCCTCCAGCGGAGATGAAGATTATATATTGAGTTCTTTCAGCGAATTAAGGAGTTAATTGAAATTGCTTGCTTGTCGCTTTGCCGCCCAAAATGGTAACTAAGGTTTAGCTTGTGGAAAGGCATTGTCCCACATCCCGGATGGGAGCAAGACTTTTAAAGATATAAACACACCCGCCTTGTAGTTGGGTTTGGGCTGAGGCGCTGGTAGTTTTGTGGGGAAGGGGAGGGGCCTGCTTCAATGCTTGGTTTCGCCTGTCATGTATGGCACGCCAGACCGGGTTCGAGTGATCACGTCTTCTCGGTAGGCAGTGTGCGATTCATACACTTTCTCATTTAAAATATTCATTTTCATTTCATACGTTTGAGAAGAGACTAAGTTCTAAGCAGTTCGATTCGACGGCCAAACACGAAGTCTTTCTTGTTGGGGAGATCATTTCATCATGAGAACCCAATTGCCATTATCACGGCACAAGGGGTAATCGCATCTTAAGGAGGTGTGTCGACCACAGACTTGATCTATAACGAGTTTGATTACTTTAAGTTTCCTCTGAGCATTTCCACACATATTGCTTGGATTACATGTGTTTTTCCATTAAACGTTTTATGTTCATCTCCAGTTTTGTACTATTCTATTGCTACTGTTCTCTAACAATCTTAAGACAAGTATTTTTTTTTGTTTTTCCGTTTTATAAAAACACAAGCAGAGCGTCTTTGCTATGTTTCTGCATTGGTTTTTACGTTGCCTTTGTAAGACCATTTTTTGTTGCCTTTGTGGCGATGCGTTTTGTTTGCCAAAAAAAAACGTATATTTTTTATCGATATCGACACACGTTTTTATATCGATCACGTTGTTTTATATTGATATCAATATAGGTTAAAACCTTTTTTTTTTCTACTGCACTGGTTTTACGTTTTTTTTATAAACTTGAACTTCAGTTCTGGTATACAGAACTGCTGCACTGGAGTTGTTTAATTTAAATATTGATATCAGTTTATATATTAGTTTACATATATAGGTTCTGGAATTGTTTTATTGCTCAATTTTGAAAAAACAATAATCTGTTTGTTTTAATATTTTGCTCAGAATTTGGCAAAGTCATATTTTATTTTTAAAGAAACTGTTTTTGTGAACAGTAGCCACTTTGATTGTGGTTTTATTCAAAATTTGGCCCAGTCATTTTATTAACATGTTTGGAAAGCGAAGTCACGATGATAGAATGACTCTCTGATTCTACTGACTGTGGTCATCACACTCCAAACGCACAGTATGGCTTGATGATCAATGACGTGAATCATGGAAAGCTAGGAAAAATTTAATGGGACATAATTCAAAGGTGGCAACAAAAGATGTTGTTACTGACCTGTGAATTGCTTCCGTTCCTTCGAAGGATGCTCGCATTGAAGGAAAATGAAACTAATAGACAAGTGGTTGCCGCTGTGGAAGCATGGAAGCATCTTGGAGTTCTTGTGTCAGGCCACCTCTTGAATGGCTTGAATGACCTGCTTGTATAATGTTGCGCCTTTAATCTGAGGCTGTGTGAGAATCCTTGAGACCAAAAAAATACCGAGGCCGAGAGGATGCGAGGGTGCACGAAGTTTGTAGTGGAAAATTCTGAACTTCTGATATATAACTTGATTCAGGCAGTGATCGACCAGGATTCGAATCTGCAGATTACGCATGACATACATGCAAAGGGATGTCTCTCGAGTGAATCCTTCCAAGAGTGGGCACGCAATTATTGAAAAATTGCCACCAGCAGCGGAAAGAATTCAAGAATTACCTAAAGCATAGCGGAGAATGAGACTTGAAGACTTGATAGTGAAATTTGAGAATAGAGAAGGCGATCATCTAAGAAGAAGGCGGGGCAAGGGCTTCATGGAATCGAAGGCGATGTTGTGGAACAAGGGCGGACCTCCCCTGATCACGAAGAGGAAGCCTGATGGCAGCGGTCCTAAGCAAGGTCTACGAAGAAGTTCGAGGCAAGTGCTATGTGTCGTTTGACAAGCAGAACGCACTTAGGTGCTAAGGGCTAATGCGTAGTCACGAAGACAGGGAATCGAAGAAGAAGCGCTCTCAAGCGATGTGGCGAAGTGAGCGATGTCTGAGACATGAACCTCTCGGTAGTGATCTCAGGGTGAACTAGTGCGACAATACCAAGGAGTGGTGGGTGAACCATGTTTTCGTCATGTTTGCTTTCAAAACGAAAGATGTTCTCATCATATCAAACCATAGATAATGAAGAACAACTCTTTATGGGCGCTCCTCTTCTTCCCAGTTGAAAGGCGAGTAGTATTAGAAGATTGACATCGAGCGAGAACTTGCCTCGATGATGTGTTGCATGTGCAGAAGTGAAAGAATACAGTTAATGCGGATCATTGTTGAGAAAGAAGAAGGGCTTGAGTTGGTGTTTGTCTCGAACTTGACTTCATCCTCACCAAAAATGGGATGTATGTGGGAAAGTGGTACATGAGCAATGGGCTCTTCAAAATGAATGTAATGACTTTTGTACCTCCTATTAAGAATATCAATAAAAAGAACACGTCTTCTGCTTATATGCTTGAATCTTCAAATGTGTGGCATGGTAGACTAGGACATGTAAATTATGATACATTGCGCAGATTAATTAATATGGAATGTTTGCCTAAATTTCAAATGAATCCAAATCATAAATGTGAGATGCGCCGGAATCTGAAACTTCTGAGAGCTTCATTCTAATCAATTGAAAGAAGTAGTGAACCTCTAGAATTAATACATTCGGATATACGTGATATGAAATTTGTCAAACGAGAGGTGGTAGAAATATTTTCTTACATTAATTGATGATTACGCTTGAGATCTTTGACATTATGTTTACTTATTGAGAAGTAAAGATGAGGCATTGGAAATGTTTCAACATTTTCAAGAATGAGTGGAGAACCAACTTTATAGAGAAAAATCAAGGTAATAAGTAATAAATTGGTAAATATGAAGCACATTTGGTGATTTTTGTTCAATCCATGTTGTAATACACTAGCTTAGTTGCACCTATTCATATATCGACAAAATGGGGTTGTTGAGCGTAAAGAACAAAACTTTAAAGAAATGATGATACATTCTTATTAAGTTACGGACTACCTCGAAAATATGTGGAAGCAATTCTTCATGGAATTATATTCTCGACCGAATACCTCCCCAGAAAACTAATAAATCCCCCTACGAGTTGTGGAAAGGTCGAAGACCTTCTTACAAATACTTAAAAGTGTGGGGGTGTCGAAATACAAAGTGGCGGTACCTATACCTAAAAAGGTTAAAATAGGATCAAAAATAGTTGATTGTGTTTTCATTGGTTATGCACATAATAGTAGTGCATATCATTTTCTGATTCATAAATAAGAAATTATCGATATGCATGCCAACACTATTATCGAATCAGAAATTCACCTCATAACCTTATCAGGGATCTATGTGATTCGATTAGATGGTTTAAGGATAGAAGAATACCTTCTTATCTGCGTTAAAAGATCCTTTGTTGCCTTGTGTGCGTGCAAAGCCTTTCTTGTCGGGCTAATAGTTGTAGTAAGAGCGCTCACACCCCCTCTAGCTATCCACACGAATAAGCATTTTGGAAACCTTGAGAGTGACAACTGTGCTAACACGCGGGTTGACTCAACAAAACCTTAGCTGCCTCTCAAAACGTGAATTAATTATACTTACGAGGAGGATCCTTAGGTTTAAATAATTTTAAGCCCAGGGTTGGTTCAGGCCATTCTAAGTGTGTGACCCAATAGTTTCACATAAAGTTAGTAGTGAGTAGAGGTGGAAATTTAAGCCCGGCTCATTGGGCTAGCACAGTCCTGGGAATTAGGTCGGTGTGAATTTGTTAATTTGTTGCCGGCAAGTAAAGTGGCCCGACCACGATTTTGTCTCGGTTTGCTCAGAATTAGGGTTGGACGAGCTGTGACCCCATTAACTTCTTGCGTCTTAGCGCCCAGTGTCGACTGACTGGCCCTAACCCGTTGCAGTACCACCTCTAGTAGTTTGGAGCCCACCAGTTATAAAGCGGCCTGCGAAGCATTATGACAGCAGAAATTATGTGGATGTCAATGGTAAACATAACCCCTAATCCATAGTGAGCGTCGTAGCCCTTTTGTCACTTGATATCACGATTAAACCACTGAGACCTAGAAGTCACCTTGTAAGTTCAATCATGCAATTTCTTTCAAACATCAGCCCGATAATACAAGACATTAATAACCTTTATTAATCCATTCGAGCACATTCATGCATTTTCCAGTCTCACATGTCGAGGGGCCCATGAATATCTCTCTAAGAAGAGAGACCATTTCATCCACTTATGTCCCTCCACATGATTTGCCTTATGTTTTGTATTACCACCCTATTACCGATGATGTTGAACCGTGTCAAAACATATAGCTCCTCATGTCGAGACCTATGATGGTATTGGGACGATGGACAAAAAAAAAGACATCATTATGATGAGAATTACTTATGACTTATAATCCATCTAATATTCTCATAGCAGGTCAAGTCCAGTACAATGTTCACGGCTTACATACATGAGCTGACTTATATCACATATCATGATCATAAGTCACACATCCAACTAGTCTTAATTCATTATCGCTCCATCAATGACAGTCAATCTAATTTAGAATAATATTTCATGTCATAAACTTAGGTTTTTTATTATCAGTCCTTTTGGTAGCTTTATAGATAGATATTTATTCATAAAATGAATTATTAAATTAGAAATATAAGATGATAATGAAAATCTCATAATCATTACATTAAAAAATGAGAGTGATAACAATTCTACTATTGCCATAGGGCACATCATTAATTGTTCCTAAAAATAGTTTTTGAACACGTCATCCTTTAATGTCAAACCTTTTTTTCAATAACTAGTTTCTCTATTAAAAAAAAAACAAATTTTTGAGAATGTTTCATAAAATTATATTGTTTTTATTTACAGAAAATTTTGTAAAATTAATTTAGAAGCATCTAAATTAAGTTTTATGTGAAATTTGTTCTTGAGAAAGACTTTCTAGATTGTCTTTTGAAAAACTTCATAAAAACAAAGACTTATCGTTACATAAATACGAAAAAGTTGAGAAGAATTGATGCATGTAAAAGTTGAATGTATCGATAAGACTTTGTTGAAACAAAAAAATACTAAGAAAAGAAAATAGAGAAGAAAAACTCGTTAACACCCCTATACATAAGTCCTATAATTTTTCAAAATAATATTCAAAGATACAACATTAGAATTCTAACATAATTACAACCCATAAAACATAAATGGGATTAATAAAGTCAGAATGAGAAAAAAAAGAAAAAAAAAGAAGCATTAACTTTACTTTTAGAGAAAAGCAAAATATTTGGAACAATTGATTTGTTCCTAAAAAGGCTATTTCTAATTCTAAATATTACTTTTGAAAAAAAAAATTCTAACAATGGTCTGAGAGTCAGCTAAGATTCTAATATAAAGTTTTTATTTTATTTTTAAAGGAGATTCTAATATAAAGTTGACAACTTCATGTGCATCTGGATAGGATTAATCTATAAAGTGAATATGTGAGATTAGTGAGATAAGCCAATGCATGTAAAAAGTCCGTGTATATACTAAGTACAATTGTAGTTATTGGTGGAAAATAGGTGAGGCCATTATGGCCGGATTCAAAATAGGTGAGTTAATTTGATTAGCTTTTATTTCGGAGTCTGTTTTGTTAGTCCGGTTAGATTTATGTGAGTCGGCCAAAATAGATTAGATGTTTTAAATATTAAACATAATAATAAATAACAATTTATAAATGGCTATGTTTTGGCAAAATAAAGTTTCTTTGAAATATTCATAATTTATTATTATGTTCTTAAAAGATCATATAAAATAAATTATTGTAGTTATATATATATATATATATATATATATATATATATATATACCTATATATATATATTTATTTATTTAAAATTAATTTTTCATACAAATATTATTTTATTTTTAAAAAACAACTATTTAATAAATATTCTTTTTTTAATAAGCATTTATTTTATATTAAGAAGGTAAATGAATATTTAAGGATTTTGGGAAATTATCACTTTTAGGGAAATGGATAGAAGTTTATAGTATAAGAAAATGTTTGGGTTTACAGGGCGATAGAGCATACATCATGAAGGGAAAAAACAAAACAAAATTCGCCTCATAACTTGATCAAGGATCCATGTGATTCGATTAGATGGTTTAAGGATAAAAGAATACCTTCTTATTTACTTCAAAAGATCCTCTGTTGCCTCGTGTGTGCGCAAAGCCTTTCTTGTCGGGCCAATAGGTATAGTAAGAGCGCTCGCACCCTTTATAGCTATCCACACGAATGAGTCTTTTGGAAACCTTGAGAGGGACAAGTGTGCTAACACGCGAGTTGACTCAACAAAACCCTAGCTGCCTCTCAAAACGTGAATTAATGATGCCTCGCGAGGGGATCCCTTGGGTTTAAATAATAATTTTAAGCCTAAGGGTTGGTTTCTGACCCGTTATAAGTGTGTGACCCAATAGTTTCACATAAAGTTAGTAGTAATTAGAGGTGGAAATTTAAACAAGGCCTTTGGGCTGCTTTGATCCCATACGGAATTGGAGTGCAGGTTGGGTTGTTAATTTATTTCTTTTGAAGCAAAGTCAAAATTAGCTGGCAGATTTTGGCCTGGTCCTTCAGTGCAGAGTTAGGCCCATTGCTGTTTATTGACGACCCGATCTTAGCTCTATGATGGCGCATTTGAGTATGCCCATAATAGGAGTCGGGTTTACGATGCCCAATTATGTCAAAACGAAGTTTTCTGAACCTAGGTCCACATCTTGTCTAACTTAGAGTTCGAACTTCGTCAGCATCCCTATCTAAACCTTGATGGTTCTTGGACATGGCGGGTGGCAGACAGTCACATATCAAGCCAGACAGACACATGGATGATTGGCGATGCAGATCATCCTCATCCAAACTTGTCCAAACACGCGTTTACGACAAAAGGAACAATTGCACATAAAAATGTCTATAATTGAAGAGTCTCTGTTCAGCTCTGGTAATCATTGTGAAGCCCCTTTCGCGTTTGAAAAAAGAGAGAACATGGGGAGGAGCGATTAGGGTTTCTGTTATCCACTTGGTCTAAAATGATTTTTATTAAGAGTTGTCAAACATGTTTTGAATTAAAGTACTTTATAGTTTAAGGATGGAAATTGTATTGTTCCTAAAAATAGTTTTTGAACACGTCATCTTCGTATCAAACCTTTTTAATAGTTTCTTTATTAAAACAAAACAATTTTGAGAATGTATCATAAAATTATATTGTTTTTATTTACAGCAAATTTTGTAAAATTAATTAGAAACATCTAAATTAAGTTTTTATGTTATGAGAATTTATTCTTAGAAGAACTTTCTGGTGTCTTTTAAAAGAAAAACTATTAGAGAAACATCATTAAGTAAATAGTGGAAAAGTTGAGAAGAGATACAGGTATATGTAGATTGAATCTGTCATGGCTCGTTTGAAACCGAAAAATACCAAGAAAAGAAAGAAATAAAGAAAAACTACGTTAACACCCTTATACATAATTACATGATTTTCAAAATAATATTCAAAAGATACAACATTAAATTCTAACATAATTACAACCATAAAACATAATAGGATTAATGAAGTCAGAATGAGAAAAAAAAAAGCATTAACTTTACTTATAGAAAAGCAAAATATTAGAATTTAAATTTGAAGAACAAGAAAAACTACTGTATTTGCATACAAGTGTATAGATCTTTATGCCAACAAAATAAAGATTATTTTAGTGGAACAATTGATTTGCTAACACAATTCTAAATATTACTTTTTGAAAAAAATAATATATATTCCTAACAGCGGTCTGAATGTCGGCTAAGGTTCCAATATAAAGTATACAACTTCTTCATGTGCATCTGGATGGCATTAATCTGTAAAGTGAATATGTAAAGTTAATTGAGAAAAGTCAATGCATGTAAAAGTTCAATGTATATGCATTAAGTGCACCAACAGTTATCGGTGGAAAATGGGTCGAACCCATTAGGGTCGCACGTCAAAATGGATCAAATTAATTTGATTCATTTTCTTTAAATTCCATTTTAATGATCCTTAATTCTATATTATATATATTATTTTCATGCTAATATTATTTTTTATTTTATTAAAAAATTATTTAATAACTATTATTTTTTAATAAACAGTTATTTATATTAAGAAGGTAAATGAATATTTAGTAAGTGCGGAAATTATCCCATTTTTGGGGAAATGGATAGAAGTTTGTAGTGCAAGAAAATGTTGGGTTTCTAGGACAATAGAGCATGCATCATGAAGGGAAAAAACAAAACAAAATTCACCTCATAACCTTATCAGGGATCTATGTGATTCGATTATATGGTTTAAGGATAGAAGAATACCTTTTTATTTGCGTCAAAAGATCCTTTGTTGCCTTGTGTGCGTGCAAAGCCTTTCTTGTCGGGCGATGGGGTATAGTAAAAGCGTGCACTTGCCCATATGGTATCATGAATGAGTCTTTTGGAAACCTTGAGAGGGACAAGTGTGCTAACACGCGAGTTGACTCAAGCAAAACCTAGTGCCTCTCAGCGTAGTGTGATGCCTGTGAAGGATAACGAGTTTAAATAATAATTTTAGGCTGAGGGTTGAGTTCAAACCAGACTCACAGTGTGTGACCCAATAGTTTCACATAAAGTTAGTAGTGAGTGGGGTGGAAATTTAGAAAGAGCTAGGCTCCTTTGGGCTGTAGATCCACCCGAGTGGGGTGGGTTGGGTTCATTAATTCATTTACTTGAAAAAACCGAGGTCAAGAATTATTTAACTAGTTTTAGCCGGAGTTCTCTCGAGGAATGGGATCGAACCCATTTGTTATTTTATTATTTCTAGACTAACCTATTGGTTTGGCCCAGATACACCTCTGAAGTAGTTTTGAGCCCACAGTTATAAACGGCCTCGAGCAAGCATTATGACAGCAAAGTGTGGATATGCATGATCCGACATAACCTAATCCATATTGGCTCGTGAGTCATTTTTGTCAGCGATATCACGATTAAACACAAGTACTATTGCGCCTTAAAGTTCGATCGTCATGATTTAGGCTGTGCAGCTGATAATACAAGACACGCATAGCCTTGATTAATCCATTCGACGCATTAAATGCGTATCAGGGCTGCGAATATCTCTAAGAAGAGAGACAAATTAATCCCTTTCATCCCTTATGTCCCTCGCATGGTTGTCTATGTTTTGTATTACCCTTTATTACCGATGTTGAGCGTGTGAAACAATATGAAGCTCTCATGTGAGGACCTGAAGTGGTATCAAGTCGAAAGGCAAAGAAGACATCATTCTGTTGAAATTGTATAACTTATAATCCATCTAGTATTCTCATAGCAGGTCAAGTCCAGTACAATGTTCACCAGTACATACATGAGTTGACTTAAATCATATCATGATGTAAAGATTACACTTCAGCTGATCTTAATTTATTATCGGCTCCATCAATAATTAATGAGCGAGCAAATACAATTTAGAATATTATTTCATGTATCATAAACCTGAGATGTATTATCAAGTCAAATGCTTGATGATCATGAGTGGAATTATTGTTATGATGAATTATTAAATTAAAATATAAGATGGTAATGAAAAATCCGGCTTCATTATTAAAATATGAAAGTGATAGCAATTATACTATTGTCATAAGGCACGTCCACTAAAAACAGCAATTAGTGATAAAGAATTAGTAGAATTTATAGGATTAGATTTGTAGTATCTTAATGAACATGAAGTTGGATTAATGGCTCTGTCGGTTGAGATTTGTCATATGAAGCTATAATCTGGCCAAATCGACAACATAGCTACCTACTGCAACAAATCGGTCACAAAATATGTCCCTACAGGTCGATGACAAAAACATGAAAAAACAAAAAAAAACAAAATTGGCACCATTCAGTGTGAAAAGCGTTTATTGGAAAAACCAAATATGGGGAAGAAACGATGGAAGGGATGATATTAGGTTAAGAATGACAAAAAAATCACTCATCCTTAAGGACTTTGGAATGGGTCAAGCGAGCTATGCCCATACTAGGAGTCGGCCTTATGATCCCCGATTATGTCAAAACGAAGTTTTCTGCACTTGGGTCCACATATGGTCTAATCGAGTTCAAGCGCTAACCAAATCCCTATCTATTGATCATTCCTTGGGTATGGGCTGTAAACTTATAATCCGTCTTTATGTCAAACAGAGCTCGACAAGTGGATGATTAGCCATAAAAATCTTGAATGTCCTCACAAACATGCGTTTACTATAAAAGAAAGGAACAGAATTACTTACTTTGTAAAGAAATGTCTACAATGGAAGAATAGAGAAAACTCTACGTAATCATTGTGAAGCCCCTTTCGCGCTTGACAAAAAGAATAGAGGGAGGGCCATAGGGTTTTTATTATCCACTTGGTCCTAAAATATTAATAGTTACACATTTTACACAAGCACACACACGTTAATATATATATATATATATATATATATATATATATATATATATATATATATATATATATATATATATATATATATATATATATATATATATATATTTAGAGTTGTCAAAATATGTTTTTGTATAGTAAAATTATTGATGAAGCTGAAAGTATGGAAATTAATTGTTCTTAAAAATGCTTTGAACACGGCATCCTTTAATGTCAAACCTTAATAACTTAGTTTTCATTAAAAAAACAAAATTTTAGTGAATGTATCATAAAATTATATTGTTTTATTTATTGTATACTTTGTAAAATTAATTTAGAAGATCTAAATTAAGTTTTCACACGTAATTGAGTTCGAGAAAGACTTTCTAGGATTGTCTTTTGAAAACTTCATAAAAACTAAGGCTTATCTGCTACATAAACATGGAAAGTTGAGAAGAATTGATGTATGTAAAAGTTGAATGTACCAATAAGGTACCGCTTGAAACTCGGAAAATACTAAGAAACAAAATAAATAGAAAATAAAATAAAGTTAATAAAAAACTGTTAACACCCCTATACATCATTCCCTATTTTTCAAAATAATATTTGATAAAAGTAGAAACAATATATGCATGCACTCCAAGGCGCAGTTTCTCCGTAACTCCACCTTACGGCTGAGCCGCACGCACTCCAATAAAAAGCCTCTACCACGCCGATCCCACCATGCCAAAGTACAAGGGCCCGGGCCCAGAGTTGAAACCACCTTGCTAGGTAATCATAATATAGCACCAAAACTCACAAAGAAAAGAAAGCCACAGCCTCCACGATCCGCAGACCCTACGAATTAGGAAAAAGAATCTTATGTGATCACGCCTCCTCCCATTATCCCTTAACATTCATTCACAGATAAGGAAAAGTGAAACTCTTCACCCAAGGGAAATAGAGTACCGTATTACCGTTTCAAATGGGCCGTAACTACTTATAAACATCACTCACCCACTGCAGTACACGTGAATCATAATCTTATCAACAGCTTGATTTCTTTTCCCTTTCAATAAAGAAGAACTGGCCTCTAAGATTCAGAGCCAACAGCGCATCCTCGCACCATCCTTCTGTGTTTGCAGGCCATAGATTATACAACGATTCAAATTTCAAAATAGATTGCCCAAATGACTCGAGAAGATCCACTTCTAAAAATCGATAGAAAAGCATCAATATTCAAAGATACAACATTAGAACTCTAACATACTACAACCCCATAAAAACATAATGGGATTAATGAAGTCAGAATGAGAAAAAAAAGCATAAACTTTACTTTAGACAAAAGCAATATTAGAATTCTAAGTTGAAGAACAAGAAAAACCTACTGTGTTGCATGCAAGTGTATAGATCTTTATGCCAACAAAATAAAAAGTTGTTTTTTAGATGGAACAATTGATTTGCTATTTCTAATTCTAAATATTACTTTTTGAAAAAAATAAATAAATCCTAACAACTGTCTGAAGATCAAGCAAGATCTTAATATAAAGTTGTTGTTGTTGTTTTTTTTTTTTTTTTTATTAAAAGGAGATTCTAATATAAAGTTAAGAACTTCATGTGCATCTGGATGGGATTAATCTGAAAGTGGAAATATGTAAAGTTAATGGATGTAAAAGTTCAATGTAGTATAACTGGCACAATTGTAGAGTTATGGTGGAAATGGGCCTGAGCCCATTAAGGCCAATAAAATAAGTCGGCTAATTGATCAATTTTATTGTGCCTTTTTTCTTAATCTAGTCCCCACCTTATGGATTCATGATTAAAATAAACTGATATTGAAATATTAAAAATAATAATAAATAAATAATTTTTATAATTTTATATTTTGTAAAATAAAGTTTTTGTGAAATAATTATAGTTTATTATTATGTTCTAAAATATTATATAATAAATAATATAGTTATATTTATATATTTTTTTATTTTATTTTATTTTAAATTATTTTTCATACTAATATTATTTTATTTTATAAAAAAATTATTTAATAACTATTCTTTTTATATAAACAACTATTTTATATTTTCATAATATAAAAAACTAATATTTTTAATAATTATAAAATAATAAGTATTAATTAACAAAAATTAAATATAAAACGGACCAATATGGGCTAAGTGGGCCAGCCTACCCAAGCCCTAATGACCCATGGGCTTATTCGGGCAGTACTTATTGTGCCCTGAAGGCTATATTCGGCTTTATTTTCTTAACTCGACCCTCAAAAAATACGCGGACGGCCCACGGCTGTTCCCCATTATCTCACCTATCGCGCATTGTACCCTTTTCATGAACAAATTTTTATTTTTATTAACCATCAAATATAAGCGAGAAGACGATTGGAGATATCTCATACTTAACCATCGGCCTCGACCAAGTGGCCTTATAAATGCAGACAGAAAAACAGGGGACATAAGATATCATTTTGTGGTCCATCCTTGTTAGGAGTAATAATTAGTCCAATATATTTGCTACACGAGATTAGATGCTGCATTTAACCCGCTCAGAACACCTCGTAATCTAACTAATTTTATTTATTTTTATTTATTCTTAGGGACAATTTTTTTTTCTTTTTTGGCCAAACATTGAGTCTAGGGAGGCCATTCGAACGCAGTGACGGACTTAGCTTAGGCTTAGGGGCATATGCCCCCCTCAAATTTTTAATGAATACCCTCTCAAAGTTTTTATCCAATTAAGAATGCACCTGAAAACCGGCTAATACCCTTCATGATCCGAAAAAAACACTTTTCCAAGTAGTTATGAGTTCAAACTCTAAAAATGCAATAATGTTTTGTGGTAGAGCTTTACCATCCTCATGACTCCCCTCCCGACTGAATGACGACATTAGTCTCCAAGGCGACACTTAGCACATCTTTCGTATATCTAAAAATGCAATAACGTTGCAGAAATTTACTGTCTTCATATCTCCCGACTGAATAGATGACATAGTCTCAAGGCACAATTTAAAGACATCTTCGTGATATCGAGCGTCATGTATATATATATTAGAGGAGAGAGAGATAGAAGTGGAAAGAGGAGAGAGGAAGAAAACAAATGAGGATAAGGAGTGGAAAGAGACTGAGGAAATGTTGAAAGTTTCTTATTATATATAATTTTAAATTTCATTTAAATATTATATAATAAATGATAAATTTATGTGTTGTTCATTTTCATTACGCTTATTATTGATAATAATAGTTTATACTTAATATTAAATTTATTATTGAAAAACAAATTTATGTGTTCTTAGTTTATATAATATTTTAAAAAAAAATGTTAGGATAATGATTAATGAATATATTAAAATTTTCATTAGTGTTATATATTTTATATTTATATTAAATTGAGAGAGTTTGTTGTAAATTGAAATAAATACATTTTTATTGGAAATTGTAATAGCATTTTACATATTTTTTTATTAGAAAAATACTCATATATTTGTTAAAATTTATATTTGATAGCATTGACAATTAGACAGAACATGAAAATCATTGTATAATATATTCAATAGTAATGTTATCACTCAATATAACTTTCTTTATTTTTGTATTTATAATTAATTAAATATTATTATATTTATTATTAGCACGCCTCAAGAAAAATCACGTCAATAAATAGCAAACTAGTTTAATCTGGGATTCAAAGCAAGCTCGGCTCAAATTGTCTTATAAAGCTAAAATTTAGATAGATCAATTGACTTAGCAATTTACCCCATTTTTTCGAGGTAATAAAATAACATTCCAACTCCCGCCCTACTGGGTGACCTGCCAGCAAAGCCACTCCAGCTCAAATTGCTGATCTAACCACCGCTTCGACGTAGTTTTTTCGGTTTCGCTTCGCTTTGCTCCTATTGCTGGGATGAATATCCGAGAGATCCGCGATATATCTGAGTGAGTCACGATGCTCGACACGATATTTCGCGCTGGCGCACCGAATATATCGATTGTGAATCGATATATCGGAAATATCATGTCTCTGCGCGACAAGCGCATGGTTTAATCAAGAAATATCCGAGATATATCGATATATCGAGGATACCTAGATATATCGATATATCTTATTATATCGATATTTAAACGACCATATTTGAAATTCGACTTGATCTACCCATATGACGATCACAAATGGGGCTTAATTTCTGATATATCGATATTCATATGTAAATATCCATCGATATATCTCCGATATATCTTAAACTAAGTACCGTATATATCCGCCGAAACCGATATATTTTCTATCCTCGCTTCCTAAATGAAACATATATGTATTATTTGGTACGGTACTAATGTTATCAGGTGTTTGATGGGGTTTCGAGTATTGTTTAGTCTCGATCCGTCTTGATTATATAAAAAAATTATTTTAAAATTATTTGTATTTTTCATTAATGAATTACTTAATTAAAATATTTATAATTTAAAAAAGGTATATATGCTTAGTTAATGAATTTATTATATAATTAAAAAACAAAAGATTTATTTATAGATTAAATTTTTTTTAAAATTTTTTAAAAAGATTTTAAAATGGTTTATTTGATGCGTAGAACCCAAAATTCTTAAAATTAGGGTTTTATTATTGATCAAATTAAATTGGCACTAAACTCGAATGGTAGCCCAAGCCCATGTCTAAAATCAGGCCGGCCCAGGCTCGGCCCACGATAGCCAGACAGAAAAAAAGCTGTCCTCCATTTTTAGGGTTTGCAGGAGAAGAAGCACGAACAGTGTTCAATCATCCCTGATCATTCTCTCTCCAAACTCTGCATTGTTGGATCTCTGAGTCTCAGGTACCTTTCCAATCTTTGTTCTCACTTCAATTTATCGGTTTCCAGATTAGATTTAATCGGTTGATCATGAGAAAATAGTGAGAATAGGAAAGAAAAATTTGAATCGTAAATTTTCCACAATCTAGAGGTTGAGAATGCATGAATCTAGCCTAGTTAATCCGAGGTTTTTATTTTTTAATTTAATTAAATTTTTTGTTTGTTCTTGATTTTTGGCGGCAAAGAAAGTGATACGGTTGATGGAGTCATCAATCATGGAGGTTTCTTTATTTTTAAGCCATTTTCTTGGCAAACCTAAACTGGTTTATAGCACTGATTTTCTTTAGGTTAACTGTCGTTGCTATTTGGGATACGCATGGTTCTAAAATAGATTTTAAACCGGTTTGGTGGTGATTCTAGGAATTGTTTTTAGCCTTAGAAGTGTTTCCATGAAATTACAAGACATTTCACAAAATTTGAAGAACACTTTTAAAAACCTGAAAATTTATTTCTGGCATTGGTGAATCACTTTGTAGCATTTCAAGTGAAGAAATTTGTTAGTATCTTTCTAAAATGCTTCTAGAGAAAACACTTCTGGATAGAAAATATGGAAAGAACAATTAATAAAATTAAATTTTAAAGAAATTATTCAGGAATACCCTTTACTTTTAATTTCACATTGCTGATGACCTTTTTACTTAAGAAAATATGAGAAATAACATAGGATAATGGTGTTGAGTTTTTCTTTTATTGCCCCATTTTATTGGAAACCAAATGGAGGGCTAGGGTTGCTATTTGAATGTGTTTATTGTTGAAATTTTTTGAATTATAGGACTTCATTCTTCACTACTTGCCTACTAGGAAAATGCCAAATAATTACTGGGATACCATTATTCTCATTATGCCAAGGACTTGTTTAATTATTAAATAACCATGGAGAACTCTTATCTGGATGAGTAAATATTGGAACAAATTTATTGATTCTCAAAAGGAGTTTGAGAAGGAGAGGAATGTTCATAATGTGTCATCTTGGATTAATGATATGATTGATTCGATTTATCCTTTGATTTTAACCATTTCAAGGGGTAGACTTGGGTCCATTAGTTATCTATAAGAAAATATTTAAGTTAAACGCTTGCACCTCAGTAGTAAACCATGAGAACGATGTTACAAAATGGAAACCTTCAGAAAAAAAGGAAGAGCAGCAAAAAGAGTAAAAGCTCTTTGTCTTAAAAAAAGATAAGTAAGAACTTAGTGGTGCAAAATATTTGAGGTGGATCTATTATGATTGTTATATTTTGAATAATAAAATTGTTATCATATAGTAGGGGGCAGCACTTTGAGAAGGAAAAAGTTTACAAACCTTAGTTCTTTTCTATATAAAGATGGGCATGTATATGTAGAGATTAAGGGCTCAGCTTCTCCAAGACTTTTGAGAAGATGCCATTTTCTTTTGCATGCTAAGGGTAGTCAAATTGAAGCTGACTTGATTTAATGGATTTTGAAGGTACATGTGATATTTCTAACCTGCATCACAAGTGAAGTTGAATTTGGACATAGGTGAATAACCCTAGATTTGTTGTTACGCATTTTATATGGTGGCTTCATTTCCCTAAGGCTTTTTGGCTCAGATCTTCAATTTCCCGGATGTTTTTGGTCTCATTGAAGGCCTGCACCTAAATGTTGAACAAACTTTTCAAAGAAAGTAAAAAAATCTAGTAGTAGCACACAACCATAAAAATAATGATCATGATCTTAGAGCCATTTCTCTAATTAACAACCCTCAAGTGTTTGTGGAATAAAAATTTTAAAAGAACGCAAATCCGAATAAAAGTTAAAATATTAGATTAGCACTTAATTTTCCATTGTAATTTTCAAAGAACTACATATGGAATTAAAGATGATACAAGATGAATTCCATCGCTATGCCATTCTTGCTTCCTTCATATTACATATCAGATAATCTTTTAAGTAAGTTTACTTTTTTCTTCCCCATAAGATATTTAGAATTTTGGTACTCGTGTTTGGTTAATTAATTCTCACAGGTAGGTTTAGATAGCTTTTTGACGAATCCAGTTGGTGTTGGGTCCTAAGACAGCAAACAACCTCAACTTGCATTGAGCTCTGGGAAAGAACTTGTATCTTGTATTCTTTATGGTTTTGCACTTTAAGTTCTTTTTTTCTTTTTTCTTTTTTTTTTTCTTTTTTCATTCTTTTTATCCTCATTGGGATCTAACTCGAACCTCTCCTAACCCCTCCCTCACCTATTACCACTTGAGCTAGGCCTCAAGGGCATGCTTTAAGTTCATTTCTATTTGTTCGTATTCTTAATTATGTGGTTTATGCCTCGCCAAAGGCTTAACTTGAATCTCTTGGTGTGCTTTTGCAGAAATCTAGAAACTTCTTTTAATTGATTAATCTCTTCACTGGTAATCGCTTTGGCATTTTTCAAGTATGTCATCCTTCAGGAATGCCATCAGTAGACGGGCTTACAAGGAAAGAGCTCAGCCGTGAGTGCCATTTACCTTGCTATCCCTTTCACTATAATGCTTAGTGCTTTGTGTATGATGGATGGTTTTATTGTTAATATCATTGCAGGGATTCAAGAAAAAAGTTTGGGCTTCTTGAGAAACACAAGGATCTGCAAGTTAGGCGTGCACAAGCATACCATAAAAAAGAGGAGGCACTACGGGTAATTCTTTGAGATCTACCTGTACCCACTTCTTGATGTTCATTGTATTATAGCCTTTTGTGTTTTGGTTCTTTGTTGGTGGTTATTGAACTCTGAAATGTAATTGATGCTATCTGCTATGTTTTATACACATTTTCTTTCCTTTTTTAATAGAAACTCAAAGAGAAGGCCTCATTCAGGAACCCGGATGAATTTTATTTTAAGATGAATAAAACAAGAACTGTCAATGGTGTCCATAGACCAGAGTAAACATATTAGTCACACCTCTTGTTTCTTTATGTTTTTTTTCTTGCCTGACTGCATAAAACTGACTTGTTAGCATTTACTCTAGGAGTGAAGCAAATAAATACAGTCCAGAGGAACTCATGATAATGAAGACCCAAGACCTGGGATACGTCCTGCAGAAAGTGCAAAGTGAAAAAAAGGTAAATAGGCGTTATGCAATAGTTTGAGGTTTTATTACAAGGCTCCCTACTAACTCGAAAGAGTTCTAACAAAAGAAGTATCCACATCCTAGAAGCTAGCTTTTTGTTGGGGCGATTTGTTTTTTGCTTGGCCCTTTCTTTGTTTAGGCCAGCGGCCTTCCTTAGTTTACTCCCTGTAGACTTTGGGTTTGCCCTCTGAGGCTCTTTTAATGTTATTTTCTGTTTACCTATCAAAAAAAAAAAATAAATTATGAGGCTCCGTACTCTTCTGTCATTTTTTATCTGAGTGCTGTTGTTGCTCAATCCCTGATTTTTTTTTGCAGAAAATTGAGAAACTAACTGCTATGCTGCACTCTCTTGATAATCAGCCAAAAAGCAGACATGTTTACTATGCAGAAGACAGGTTTGTTCTTCCTGAAATTTTATTTTAAGCCCATCATATTTTCTGCAAAACATGGTTTGAACTTGAAATTGTACCATTCAAATCAAGAATTTGAAATCAAAATGCAGTTTGGGTCCGAATGAATACTGTCGGATTCACAAGTTCCCTTTGTGCCTCTGCATCTTCAGCATTCAAATGAGGCATAAGCAGGCTATAGATCATCTGAATTGTCAGCTTGTCTTAACTGGTCCAGAAAATTTGTTTATTCCCTGACTTGAATGCATTACTAGAAGAATAAATCCATGTTTTAAAGGATAAGTAACCATATCGAGAAATCTTAACTGCATGGATCATGTAATAATCAATTGTTGTATCATGCATGTACCAATTATTTGCTGCCGGCTTTAGAAAATCTCAAGAGGTTACGGGCTTGTTTGGTTCCTGTTTTAGAAAACACAAAGAACACCATTTTATGTTCTTCGAAAATCGCTCTGCTTCTCTCGAATTCGGGTGTTTAATAGTGTTCTCTGTGTTTTTCAAAACAAAATAAACTCGAAACCAAATTTGTTCTTTGTGTTCTCCTTGTTTTTCAGAACAAAAAACAGTTTTCAAAATTTGTTAACAATCAGATCCTACGTTTCCAGGACTATACATGGTTGCAAAATCTCATGTTTATGTGGCTCTATTTACATAATTTGTAAATAGTGACAGTGTAATTTTGTTGAAAGATCACTCACCTGATTAATTCTTAAGAATCTGGAAACTTGTCTTTTATGCTCTGTTTGGAACTTGGAAAATACTAGGGAAAGGAAAAAAAATGCTAAGGAAAATGATTTTCTCATGTTTGGTTCCACGGTGGAAAATATAAAATAAAATCAAATATAATAATTTTTTTCAAAATTTTACATATTTTTAAATTTCCTAGCCCTTGTATAATTGAGAGAAACAAATAAAATGAGTTTGAATAAAACATATAGAATTAATTTATTAAGTTTAAACATATTTTTATTTTCCTCCAAATTCTCTTTCCTTCCAATTTTCCTCTCTATTTTCTTTCCGTAGTATTTTCCAGGTTCCAAACGGAACCTTACCGTATCCCACTGCTTGCCATTATGACCTTTTCTTTAAAAAAAATGAACATTATGTTGTATTCTGTGGTTTGCAATAGATGCTCCCTTTGTTATTCCCAGGAGGAGTTAATTAATCACATCCTTTTGCATTATGAAAAAGCAAGGATTTCTCCTGTTCCCCTTATTTAGGGTGTATTGGATCGTCTGTTCTACAATTAGAGGTTCGAGCCCCCTCAGTGGTACTAGAGGGTTTAACCGACTGGTCACTTTAGGGCCCTGTGGGATTAGTCAAGGTGCACATAAGTTGGCCCAGACATCCACGGTTATCAAAAAAAAAATAAAATCTATTCTACAATTAGAGACTCTTTTAGGGTAGCATGGCTCTTTTGTTGAAAGAAAGTGGAAAAGTTTGGGAGAGTGAAAATTTTATGTCTTTTCTCTCGAAAGTAAAATGAAAAAATAATAATAAAGGATCTTTCAAGAATATGAAGGTCTCTATTAAAATCCTGAAATTTTTGTTTCTGTGTAGTTTGTTATCTTAGACTAATTTGTTTATAGAAAATACAACAATGTCCTTGTTAATTTTATTACTGGTTGTGTTCAAACTGAGGGAAGGAGTACTTTTTTGTGATCATTATACCAAAAAATTAGGTGTGCGCCTTTCGGTGCTTTTTTTATTATTCTCATTTACTCATCAAAATAAAAATAAATCATTTATTTTCCCTTATTATAAAAATGTATTGGGTGCTCTTAAACCATTTCTGACTTTTTCCAGGGAAGAGGCCAGAGAAATACGAAGGAGTCTTCGAGAGGCGGAAATTTGCCTTCTGGATGGTGTTCCTAATCATATTAAGAGGCCAAAACATCAAACTTTCGACTCTCTTTTTTTGGGACAGTGATTTATAGGGTCTCATCATCATAATGGCTTATTTTTGATAGCTAAACATTCACCCTCTCCCGGGACTTGAACTCGGATTCTCCTCCTTCCTATGTCATGCCCAAACGTTGGAGTGCTTTACCACACGCTGTGCACTTACGGGCCACGGTTAATAATCGACTATTAGCAAAGTAATTAGGTCTGGTCTGGAGCCATTAGCTTAGGTCAAATATCTTCCATGTGCAGGTCCTGCTTCCTACAGAGAATTAGAGGCGAGGAAGAAGCGGGTAAATGGCTTGGAGAAACTATACATGGATATGGCCTTACAAAAGGAGCTACAGGTGTGTTTACATTTGAAAACTCTCAGAACTCCATTGTTTTCCAAAACACTATTGGGTTACGCATTAAAAACTCTGGAAATTAATATTTTGTTTCAGAAAAAGGGTCGAAAGCGGAAGCTTCGTGAAGATGAAATAGTCTCGCCAACCTCAAAACCAGTGTACAAATGGAGGGCTGAACGAAAACGGTGAACAGGTTCGTATTTGATTGTTTGCCCTTCTCCGATTGGTTTATTTATTGGGTACATTTGGGAGAGCTTATATGAGCTTATTTTCTATAAGTACTCTAAGATAAAAATTATAGCTAAGCCAAAGTTTTACGAAAAATAACTTATGATCCTATTATATTCATGGAGAACCTTATCAAAAGAAGCTTAATGACAAAACTGTCCTTCTACAATCGTGAAAATTCTTCTCATGTATAAGCGTTTTTTAAAATTCTTCCGACATAAGCTTACATCCACACCCTTATAAAAATGCTCGCTTAATTAAGCTGTTTAACACCCGAACGGGGTCTCATATTTAACAACAAGTACATTGCTTCAACATTTTAGTAAACTAAACGAAGACTTCAACGATGAAGACAAGATCCTGTGCTGGAGGCGATCTTGTGCGACCGGCTTCCTCGCCCGATGCTTGGAAAACCGAGGAGTTCAAGTAAGCATTCTACTTAGGAATCTGAGCTGCATTTCCTAACTTAAAAGACAAAAAATCCTGAGGAATGTGAGTATTAGGGTTTATACTGATGCCATTGCACCATTTGCAGTTTTATATCCTAATATCATGAGCGCCTCATTGGAATGGCATTTTGCCCATATGAAATTTTGTTTAAGTTTTGTTAAATACACTTCCCGAAGTATTTGTGAGTACGAGGATAATTAGTTTGTCCTGATTGATTGAATAAAGTATTTTTATATTGTATTTGGTTTCTGTATTCTGCTTTGAAACAAATGCAAATAAGTAGCGCTAAGATAACTTTATCGTTTTAATGCCTTCTTTATCAGATGAGATTACTTTTAAGCTATGTGATAACTTAAAGACACCTTTTGCTCGCCTGTGTGCACGGTTCGATCAAGACACCCATTCATTCGACAAAAAAAAATAATTATTATTCAACTTGATTTGATCCCTCAACTCGTAATTAGGGGTGAGTAAAAAAAAAGTTTTGATACCAAACCAAAACCGAATTGAAAATTTTTGTTTAAATACACTTCCTAGCAAGTATTTGTGAGTACAAGAATCATTAGCCGCTGTTTTGGCTCACGTTAAAATTTGCTGGTATCATTAAACCATAAAAACACCATTTTATGATCTCGAGAACCGTTGTTATTTTCGATTTAAGTTTTTTGCGCTTTAAACAGTAGAAACTGGGAATCTCTTTGTTTTTAAGAACATAAAACGGTTTTCAAAAATAGAAATCGGACGATCATATATTTCCATATTGTATTTGGTTTTTGTATTGAGTTTGAGACTTTGAAAGGGGAACAAGCTTGGGAAGTTCCATTAAAAAGTTATTTTTGTTGTAAAAATTGCCTATGATTTTTTAATGAGCTTAAAATGTTTAAAGGCGTTATCCCATTGAGCATTAAAATGTTTGATAATAGTTTTATATACATCTATATTTGGTTAAATTTTCATAATTGGTAATATATATAAATTCAAAATTCAGATTAGTATACATATTGTAAAATTCAAAATTCAGATTAGTATACATATTTTAACTTTTGTGTGAGGTAATAATTATTTGAACTTGATTAGGTCTCTTAATATATAATTTTGTCTCCATTTGGAACCTAAAACCCAGAAAGTAATAAATAGAAAGGAAAAATATAAATAAATAAAATTTGGAAGAAAAATAAAAATATGTTTAAATTCTAATAAATTAATTTTATATTTTATTTAAACTTATTTTATTTGTTGGATTAAGAATTTTATTATATTTTATTTTTGTTTTATTGATGAAACCAAGGAAAATTATTTTCCTATTTTTTGAGCTCTCCTTTTTATTCTCAGAAGCAGCTAATTAATAGGCCTCACGTTTATAAAACGACTTAATAATAACTTTAATTAATTCATTCATTTTATAAGATTAAGGATATATATATATATATATATATATATATATATATATATATATATATATATATATATATATATTTAATGTATTCAAACAAGTTTGTGGTTGACCGAAAAGCTAACGATAGTGCACTTCTAGTTGACTCCAAAACCACCATTTTATTGGATTTTGAATTTATACATTTTCTAATTTAATCGCATCGAGCCAATTCTCTGGCGAATACAATTATATTATACTTAAGTAGTGTTTTTAACTACCTTTACGTGTCGTTTTCGATTTATACTTTAATTACTGAAAATAATGATATTGCTTTAACAAACGTCTTTTTTGTATGTATGAGTCAGGCTTGCTTAGAACATCTCATGATAAAGAAAAAAGTCTCTCTCAGTTTTATTTTATGGTAAAATTTTATCGTTTTTATGGTTCATTTTTTTTACTGTAATGGCACTACGAGTGATATTATTGGCTCACCGAACGTCTGTACCTACTCAAGACACATTATGATAAAAAAAGTCACATCAAATGGTCCCCCATCTAATTATAAACTCTCAACTCATCATTCATTAATTTGTGGACACACTTAAAATAATGATAACCATTATGTTGCAGTGGCAGTTGAGGTGGGACATTCATTTATAAATCATTCAAATAAAATTGACCAATTTTTTAGGCTGATTATAATATTTTAACCACTTTGAACCATTTTTTCACAAAAATAAAGCACCAAATAAATGAAACTTTTTCTTTGACAAACTTCAAACTTCCATAAATCTTTAATTATTTTCAATTTATAAAAATAAATATATCAGTTTATGATTTAAAATAAAATTTAAGTAGTAAGTTTTAAATTTTATCAAATACTATATATTAACTGCTTTCCAAAATTATTAATGCTCAATTTCTAAGACGTAAAAGCGTTACGTTCGAGTTCTGTAGATATATTAGCAGATTTATCTAATTATTCGTTTAAGGTATCGTAAAATTAATCGAGGTATATATACGTGACTATTATGAAAATAAAATTATGTAACTAAAAGAAAAGAAAATGATTGACTTATGAACCAATGAAATGGTTTAAAATAGAATAAAGATGAAAGGTATTGATATTTAGCTTTTCAACATTAAATATATCAAACCAATTTGGTAACTTTTTTAAATATATTTATTAAATGTTGAGCTTTTTAGGTCCAACCTTATTTATTATTTGTTTTTTAAAATATTTAAATACATACAATATATGTAATATTATATAATTAATACACATCATCAACGGTATATAATTATGACAAGGAATGAAGCATAAGGACTTATTCACCGTATAAGAATGCGATTAGCTGAGCTCGAGCATAGCACACGTGTTTCAAGTGCCGAATTTGACTTAATTAAAAAACTCGAAAAATAGTCGAACTACTCGAACTTAACTCGATAAAACTCGAAGCAATTAAAATTTTGATAAATAATTATACTCGAACTTGACTCAACTCAAAATTATATTGATTTCGACCTGGATTAATAAAACAAGAAAGCCGACATGCTCGCGAAGCAGCCGGCACGAAAAGATCATGACAGCGAACCCGACTTGGCAAGATATTTCTACGCTCTCGATTAACTCCGAACGACTCGAGATTTTACGAAGCCGAAATCCGACTTAAAATTCGACCGATCAAGCCTTTAACACGCTTCAAACTCGACTAAAAATAATGAACTAATCAAACTCTACCGACAGCCTAATCAATTAAAAGTTTAATAAATAGCTATACTCGGAATTAACTCGATTAAGGCTACGAAAGCAGCCTCGCTCGGGCATCGCGACATGCTGAACCTGATTCGACAGCCTACTGTGCTCGGTACCGATTAATCCGAAATGACCTGGAAGATTTAACAGCCGAAATCTAGACTCAAACTCCGGCTCGAACTCGACTAATTGATCAGAGCCTTTTCACGTGTTCAAACTCGACTCAAAAAATAGTCGAGCTAACCAAACCCGACTCAACAAAACTCGAATCGATTAAAAATCGGGAGCAATAATTGAGGCTATAAATCGACCAGCTCAACTCGATTAATAAAATAAGAAAAGCTCGACAGCCAAGGAAGAACTCCTCGAATCGAAAGATTACATACACGACCAATGCGCTATTCAGCTCAAGTTCGACCCAATTAACTACGAGTCGAATCCAATAATTTTATAAATCAAGTTGGAGTAAGTTGACTCGTCTAGTATTAAAAAAAAAAAAACCACTTTTTATATATTTTAATTTATGTAGAAAAAAAAAAAGAAAAAGAAGAGTGGGAAGAATGGGGAAAGGTTTAAGTGGGTGGTGGTAGAGAGAGAGAGAGAGAGAGAGGGGAGAAGTCTGACTGACTGCCGTCTGCCCCCCAAGAATGAAACTTGCTGTGACTGAAATACACACCCAACATTTCCCAGATCATCTCAGCGACACCTATCGCCGCCGCCGCCGCTCCCGCTCCTCTGCCGCCTTCCGACATGGGCAACTGCGGCAGCACTGAGGATAACCCTGTCGTTGTTCATGCTCAAGGTCCTTAGATCTGCACGCTCTTTCTTTTTATTCCTTTTCTTCTTCTTCTTCTTCTCCTCACTCTCTTCCTTTTGCAGTTCAGCAGCTCCACATGCTCTTCCCTGTCTGTCAAAGATGCTCCTCCCAATTGGGTGAAAGAAGCACAAACTGCTCCGTCTCAGACGATCTGAGCGATCATCACTCCACTACTCCTGCCACCACTTCGACGACTCCGGCAAGAACTCCTCCTCTACACCCATGTGTCATTGTTTCTCTCTACATTGTTCGAGCTCGAGACTATTACCAAGAGTTTTCGCTCTGATTACATTCTCGGCGAGGGAGGATTTGGCACTGTCTACAAGGGTTACATTGATGAGAATGTTAGGGTTGGGCTCAAGTCCCTCCCCGTTGCTGTTAAGGTTTTGAACAAGGAGGGCTTTCAGGGTCATCGAGAATGGCTTGTAAGCTTCTTCTTTTCATCTTCTTTCTTTCTTTCTTTTTCTGGGTTGTTTGCTTTCACTCGTTTTCTTTTCTGGGTTGTTTGATTTCACTCATTTTCTTTTCTGGGTTTTTGTTTTTCTAGACGGAGGTCAACTTTTTGGGGCAGCTCAGGCATCCCAATCTGGTGAAGTTGATTGGGTATTGCTGTGAGGACGATCACAGGTTGCTTGTCTACGAATTTATGTTCAGAGGGAGCCTCGAAAATCACTTGTTTCGAAGTACGCTCATTTCCCTTTTTTCGCTTTGCTAAATGATTGCTAATTTGACCCACCATTTTTAGCTCAGCCCAACTTAAGATTGGCATTTGCATTATAATTGAATGCATTATTGGGGTAATAGTTTGGTTGACTAGATATTGATATTATCCATGATAAGAACTCCAAGAACCTTAAGTGTGGTTTTCAAATTGGGGTTTTTAGTTTCAAGTTTCATTTTCTACTGCTGTTTGTGCCTCCACTTGGTTATGTTTGGACTGGTTTCATGAATAGAGTTTTTAGTGGCGGTATGTTTTCGTTGTCATCCATGGTATAGGATGTTTAGAGAGCAACCCCAGACTTTTTGAGCTTCGTCTTTAAGCATCCTATAGTATAGATTGTTAGAGGTACTTTGATCGATTAATTTGGATGACTTTAGTCGGCTCTGTGCTAGGTCCGTGCATTGCTCCTTCCTGGTGGTGTTCTTTAGTGATTCATAAAGTTCCTGCACATCTATGTCTGTAGAAAACCGCCTTAGATAATCTTCGATGTTCAGTATGTGATAGAATCTAGAGTCTGGCCAATGCTGCTTCGTCTATCACTCTGTGAAAGTAGACTGGCTCACTTTTTTCTTTGTTTTTTTTGGTTTTCATGAATATGTCGATTTCAAGAATGGTACAAGGCCACTTTCCGTTATAATTCTGTAATCTAATTTTAGAAACTTACAATCCAGTTTGGTTCTTTATTTTCTTAGAAAAAATGGCTTTAAATGGCTGCATGATTCTATACCTCCCTCTGTCATTTTTATAACTTTATTTTTTTTGATGGAAAATCTAAATTCCTAGTTCAGAAATGGAAGCCTTGGCCCCAGCTATCTGACTCAATTTATGTAGTATTATAACTGCAACTGGTATCAAGATCTCAAGTCATTGCCTCCCCCATCCCAATTCAGAACCTAAATCACTACCATTACCATCAATAAACCGCCTCCCTGTTGGCTGCAGGTTTACTGCTAGGAAACAAAAGGACAAGGCTGTAACAATGTGACATTCAGAGAGATTATGAACTTCCTTCCGAATAAATTTCATTTTCCCTGCTAATCTTTAAGGGGTTTGACTTGTGTAGTCCCTCCCTGGTTCTAATTGATTTAGTCACTCTATAGTTTTGTTAATGTCTGATACATTTTTGTTGTGCGCACTTGATTTTTCAGGGCATTATTAACCTAACTTGCTATCCATTCTAGTGATTACTACATGAAGTTATATTGTTCTTCTTAATTCCTCATATTGTTTCTGTTAACTCAAGTTGATGTGGCCTTTCCCCGAGGCATTCAGAAGCAATTGTCCCATTATCTTGGGCGACTAGGATGATGATTGCTCTGGGTGCTGCGAAAGGGCTTGCTTTTCTACATAATGCTGAAAGGCCTGTAATCTACCGGGACTTCAAAACGTCTAATATATTATTGGACTCTGTAAGTAGCATTTCTTAAAACCTTATTAGCCAAGATATTTTTCTCATTGCCACCATGGGAGAGCGTTTAACTCCTGTTTGCCCTGCTAATCACCTGTTATTCTACAGGATTATACAGCCAAGCTCTCTGACTTTGGACTTGCGAAAGCTGGACCACAAGGCGATGAGACTCATGTATCAACTCGTGTAATGGGTACCTATGGTTATGCCGCACCCGAGTATGTGATGACTGGTAAGCCCTCCTGTTAGTTTATAATTGCTTTACTCATCAGCATTACTTCATGGCTACCTGTTGGCTTATAATTGCTTTATTTACCAGCATTACTTTATTTTTTACTGCTTACAGATGTGGGGATAGAATATATTTCTTAGTCGGAAGAAAATTGTAAAATGAGTTGGGATGGATTGTGATTTCTTGATCTTGATTTATTTGATCAATTTAGATGATTGGCAGCAGAGTGATTTTGAACACTGATAAAGCATCAGGGGTATAAACCATGTAATAATGATCATGCTAGTTGCCTGTGGCTATAACATAAGTAGTTAAAATTGCAGTTCCATTTGGAACCCTGAAAGTACTAGAAAGAAACAAATATTAAGCGAATGATTTTTCCTACGTTTCGGCTTCACCGTTAAAATATAAAACAAAATCAAATATTATCAAAAATTCTCAAAATTTTACATATTTTTAAATTTCTTAGTACTTATATAATAGAGAGAAACCAATAAAATGAGTTTGAATAAACAAATATAATTAATTTTTATTAAGCTAAACCTATTTTTTGTTTCTCTCCAAATTTCTCTTCCTTCCATTTTTTTTCTCTATTTTATTTCTTTAGTACTTTTCTGGTTCCAAACAGTGCCATAGTGTTTTGCCATACAGAGGGACTGCAATATCACCTCCCTCAGGTGTAATTGATTTCTAATTCACTAAATTTCAGAACAGATAAGCTTATTCCACGGCAACTTAGAATCTTGAAGTTTTTCATTCATTGAAAACCAGAAAGCTTTTATACCGATCATTTTTCAAATTCTCTGATAATATAAATTATTTTCTTATAAAGGAAATCTACAAACTATATTACCCTCAAAATATATAGTGCCTACGGGAAGAAGAGTCATTATACTTATGATAAAGAGAAAATCAGAGTTCCAGGCTCTGTTAGGTTCTGTGAGAAAAAGAGAAAGAAGAAAAAACTTGAAAAGGCCTTCCTTTTTTTGTCTCATTCTTTCCAGGAACCAAACCAGAATGTTTTCTCTGGAAAAACATCAAGCAGAACTCTTTATTCATTTACAACCGTGCTTTTTGTGGACATAATCAGTGATCTGTGTACGATGGGATATTTGATACTCTTACCTGTTATAATTTGCTTGTGTCCTTCAATCTGATTTTGGAATCCTTTCTTGTTTGTTTATATATATTTTTATTTTTTGATTATTTTTGTGAAAGAAGAAATTCTAATCTCTAATTGCATACATATAGTTTGTGTATCTTCACTTGCAAATTTCTGAATGTGGTCTCCCTGAAATGCATAGGCCACCTTACTGCCCGGAGTGATGTATACAGCTTTGGAGTTGTTCTTCTAGAGTTATTGACTGGAAGGAGGTCAGTTGACAAGACCCGACCTAGTAAGGAGCAGAGCTTGGTTGATTGGGCCCGGCCTAAACTAAATGACAAGCGAAAGTTGCTGCAAATAATAGACCCTAGATTGGAGAATCAGTATTCTGTAAGGGCAGCGCAGAAAGCGTGCAGCTTGGCATACTATTGCCTGAGCCAGAACCCTAAAGCAAGGCCCTTAATGAGTGATGTAGTGGAAACTTTGGAGCCGTTACAAGACAGTAGTGGTGGCACAAACGAAGTTTCTTCGTCCGCTAAATACCTATCAGTTGGTGGTGGTGGTCCTTTTGCCATGGCAGGAATGTCTGATTACAGAAAGCAACATAGATTTGCCAATAAAGTTGGGGCTGGTGCTGTTTGTCGGTCTCCGAACCCCAATTGTTCCCCAGGTGGCCCTGCTGCTTGCCGGGTTAGATGAGAAAAACACCACCACCCAATTTGTATACTTGTTTGGTGTGTCTTTCCTCCCTCTTCCCTTTCAAAAATGACAAAATTTTTTTTTTTTTTTTTTTTTTTTTTTTTTTTTTTTTTTTTTTTTTTTTTTTTTTTTTTTTTTTTTTTTTTTTTTTTTTTTTTTTTTTTTTAAAAAAAAAAAAATTTTTGTTTAAAACATGTGGGCTAATTCGCTTCAGCTTCATATATATGGTATATCGGTGACTCATGCCCCTTTTGTATGATTCTTAATCTGGTAACATGCTGGTTTCTATGTACTATTACTTTCCATTTGATTTTACCGTAAAATTCTGGTTCTTCTACAGAATGATGCGGACTTTCGAATAACCCATACTAACAATGAGCCTAATAGACATGCGGATATTGAGATGAAAGTGGGGGAGGCTGAAGCTGACATCCTTTTCTAGACAAATCAGACAAGATTATCTTTGAAGAAGACATGCCAGTAGCAGTCAACAGGACAGGATTCTTTACAATGGAGGTAATTCCAAATTGCTGTACAAAAAGCTTCATTCACAGCAGTTGCGAAAGATTCGATGTTGGCTAATCAGGTACATGTTCTTGAAAGGTCATTGAGTTTTTGCAATTTAATCTCTATGGAATCTGCTTTGCTATCTTTTGTGGCTTTCTGGAGATGTTATTTTAATTTTTCGTCGAGTTTCTAGGTGCTACTCTCTCTGTGAATGTCCTTTACAATCCTAACCCAGATGTAGCTCTGATTTCTCATGAAAACTTCTGTATCTTAATCTCTAATAGAATAAAGAGAAAATCCAATTGCTTTCGTTTAAAAATGGTATTCAGATCTTGAAGCTGAAAATGCAATAATTGGCAAGTTGGGGTGTTAGGTTGGAACTCACTCAGCTCAATGTAATGTAGTGATTATAAAATGGAATGAAAATCCATGTTTTGATTTCATTTTGTCCTGTGCTATAATGAGATTGGAATTATATGAGTAACCAGTTACTAGGATGGCAATGGGTCGGATTTGGTTTGGATTTTAGAATCTCCATTCCCATCGCCATTTATTATTTTTATCCCTATCCCACGAGATTTAGATTTTTTATCCCCTTTCCCTACATCCATAAGAGGATTGGGTATTTTATTTCACTCACAAATGAATTGCTTTTAAAATCACTAATATTAAAATTATTCATTGCATAATAAGAAAGAAAACATAGCATCAGATTCGCTTGGGGCGGCAGGATATACTAGACCTGTCCTCATTTCAAAATCCAAAAATCCTCGTACCCAATTATTTGAATAATTAATAAAGCCTAAAACGCTTCTTCCATATCCTTTTCTTTCGATCGGGCACGAATCTTTCATCTACGAATAAATCGTCATCCAGTCTTGTGTAATTGTGAGGTTTATGCAAATCATAATACTTTTTGGGGCATGACATCTGGTCTTATCCAAACGGATTTTATTTTTCTTTTTTGGGTTGGGAAAAAGGTAAAAAGATTCTGAATGAGAGGAAATGACAGGCTTTATGATCTCCACATTCTCCAGTTAATTGTAAATGGTACCCTAAACAGAATAACTAGAGAGGTGAATGAAGCAAAAGAGAAAAACACAGAAAAAGAAAAAAGGAAACAAGAAAGATCCCCATCCCTTGACCCACTTGGTTCCAAATAAACCTCTTTCTCCATTACTTTCCACCACACAAATTTGTTCAGGACCCCTCTTGGATGCCTCTTTTCAATCCCTCTCCTCCCAAATAAGCCCCCTTTCTCCATAGCTTTCCCATAACAGAGACCACATTCTCTCTCTTTTTCCCCTCTCTCTCTCTCTCTCTTTCTCTTTCTCTCTCTGTGTCTCATCCACAGCCATGAACAATTTTGCTATGAATCAAGCAGGTGGAACACAATTAATGCTGCTTCTTTTGATTGCCCACTTCACTATATCTCCAGGTAAGCCAATTTCTGAGCCCAGCCCCTCACATCACTGTCAGATAGGCACTGAAAATATGAATGAACACACACCCACATGCAGGAAGATGTCATGAGCTTGAGATGAGGCCAGTTGAATCAACCCAATACCAGGTGGTTGAAGCAGCAGTGATGATGGGCAATCACAGTCATATTGAAGAAGGAAGGAGGAGGAGGAGGCTGGAACCATTCCAACTGTGCTTGGTGTGTAAGTGCTGTGCTGCTCCTGGTGGAGATCCAGCCACTGGTACATGTGCTTCCATGTCATGCTGCTTTGGCATAGACTGTCAGCTCCCAACAGTTTCTTCCTTTGGTGTCTGTGCTTTTGTTCCCAAGACCTGTAACTGTACCTCTTGTGCTGTCTAACTGCTCTCTCTCCTTCATACCCTTCTCAGATTTCTCCACAAGGTACACATAAAAAGACAAACACAGACTGTATAGATATATATTTTAAACTAATTCACCTTTTCATAATCTTGATATACTCTCCATTGAAGTGGGTTCTCTCTGTTTCTCAAAACTCTCATGGGTAAATTCCTTGTCTGCAGTTTTGGTCTTTTAAGTCATTTATTGATTCTATGCTGTTTGTGTAATCCAATAATGTGTGGCAACTCATTTGTATTGTGTATATGCATGTATGAGTGATAAATGATAATTCCTTCACATTAATGATCCAAATTAGTTTGAAAGATTTGTGTCTATTTAGTACTTTGAGAATTGCTACTTTCTAGAGAAACAAACAATCATAAACTTAAAATGAATTCTCTGGTGGGGTTGGGTTGGGGTTGTTCTTCTTGATAAGTATTGGCCAAAGAGGAGACAAATACCTCATACCCACTATTGAATTGATGGTGGGATAGGCCATATATATAAAGATAAGACTATTGAATTGAAGTGTTGGTTAGTTATAGAATATTGGACATGTGTATTGGTCAGATGTGATTAAATGAGGACATTTTGGAGGTTTTGCCAACAAAGGCATGGCAAGAGGGAGAAAAAAGGGTAATGTCACTGTCTATGAGTTGTTGTTGAGGTTTATCTCCCAATCAAACTTCTTGATTCCTCATCTCTTCCCTTTAGAAATTTCAAATTCCACAGCCATGTATCACTGTTGCTTGCTATTGGCCATTGGGTATTGAAAATATTTTATTTATTTTTATCATACCACGAGGTGTCATCAGTGGAGGTATCATAAGGACAGTAAAACCATATCACAACATACAGTTGCATTTTCGTGACTAATTCGGCATCATCACTTAAGGTAGAGACTCCAAACATCCCATCAATGTCGTCAGATGGTATTGAAAATATATTTTTAAATGTTAAGTGGTGGGATGTTGAATTGATGATATACCAACTATATTATATGGTCCAAATTCCAATTTGGTAGGTCCTCTTCCTCATGCGCATGCAGATGCTTCCAATTATTTGTGCCTTTCTTATTTAATTTTTTGGTTTGTGTCTATCTCACACTAGTACACTATGGGCCCATCAACTTAGAATTTGACAGCCTCATCACTTTTTGTCTCACTATGGGTGGATTTGAATGTTTATCTTTGTGACTCGTTGAGGAAGATGATAATGAATGTATGCTAACTTATTTATATATCGTTGTAGCTAAAGCAGGGTAACGCTTTTTGGGTTAAGTTAATTCTTTATTAATTTGAATAAATTAGAATAGATTTTGGAATGAGATGTATCAGGGCCCAAATAAGCTACATGGGGGGCCTAAGGTAAAGCGCAGTCCAAAGCCCAAAGCCCAAAGTGGAGGGTCCTTAGCCCAACATTGAGTGAAGGTTCGAACCAACATGCATTGATCATTGAGGGAAGAACAACATCGTTCATCAGACTTTGTGGTCAAAGCAGGATCAAAGCAGGCGGGATTGTAAGATCGGTCTTCAACAAATAAGCGGACTCAGTCATGAGACCTACTATGTACTCCACTCCCATGAAGCCCACTACCATGATGGCTAAAGAGCTAATAAGAAGTCGACACGTGGTTGAACTGAGTAGTATAAAACGCCTCTTGTAACTCCAGGCGAACCCATAAGGAACCAAACTCAGGAACCCAAGGTCACAAAAACACCCTAAAAGCTAAAATTGGGATCGACATCCACTAACCTTAATACAGCAAGAAACAAGAACTCCTAAATGTTAAGAACAGAACAAGGTTGATCAATCCTTGATAAGTTTAGAAAAGTTCAACGAAGAATCAAAGAGAAGAACTCATCTCAGTTCTGAAAATTCAAAAGAACAAAATGTTGATTAATTCCATTTAAAATCCCGGTTACAAAGGTTTATACAAACTGATTTACTTTGCCTAAGAAACAAACACCTCGGAAAAACAACAAACTAATGACTTCGAGAAAAATGTAAGGACCAAACTTAGAAAACAAGCTAAATTCGTTCAGCCCACTTGATGGCCTATAGACCAACATCTACAGTTTGAAATAACCAATTTTAAGCCCAAACAAACCCCTTCTGAATGCATTCGACATAAAGCCTCAACTACTTAATTTCAGAATGCCTTTAAATTTCAAAAGCCTTCCACAGTTACTGAATGACAATATCACATCTGCTTTCACTAAAATCATGGGGTCGATACTTGGGGAGCTGGTATGCCACCTATTCGCACTCATTTTCGTCGTTCTCTATTGGACTCGGGGTATCTATCATTTTGATGGACTTTAACATGTGAGAAATGGAATCCTTGAAGAAGATTGGTAGCTAGGGTTCTTCTCTCTCTAGAGAAATGGTAACACTAAAATGGCAAGAGAGAGATCCAAAGACTATATAGGTTTTTTTTTTGGGCTTAAGGATTTGAGCCCATTCTAGACTTGCCCACTTAAACTAACTTGTTTGAGTCCCAATTAATTAATTGACTTCATTTGACCTCTTTCTACTCACTTCACCTCAATTAATTAACCACTATGGAGAGACCATTCACAAGCTTTCAGAGCAATATTACCTATTGTAGAAATGAGAACACTAAAAAAAATACTCTCACAGAAAAATTTGAAATTAAAAATATAGGCTCATTAAGATATTTTCTTAATATACAACGGGTATGTTTGATTCTTATTTTCAAAGCCTGAAAAACATTTTTCAAAACACACACGCTAAGCACTGTCCATGTCAATTATACGGGAAATCTGTCGTACCCCGGTCCAAATGGGTTTGGCTTCCATTAAGGCCACAAGCGCCAAACTGAATTAAAATAGCTGAACATTAAAATTAAAATAATAAATAAATTTTACAAATTTTATATTTTGTAAACAGTTTCTTTCTTAAATAATTATATAAATTTATTTTTTATGTTCTTAAAATATTATATAAAAATAAATTATTTTAGTTATATTTATATTTTTTTATTTTAAATTATTTTTCATACTATTATTATTATTTTATTTTATTAAAAATAATTATTTAATTATCATTATTTTTTTCTATAAACGGACTATTTTATATTTTTCATAATAGAAAAAATAATATTTTTAATAATTATAAAATATTATGTAGTCATTAAAAAATTTAAAATAAAAAGTGAACCAAGCGGGTCGACCCTACCCAAGCCCTATTGGGCGCGGGCATATTCGAGTTAAGTCAATATGCCCTAGTTCTATTCAAACCACCATTTTCACCGCTCTCAAAAATACGGGCCAAAGCGGCTGCCCCATTATCCCACCTCTCTAATGTCATGGAATTTAATGTTTTTAGTACAAAAACTGTGAAACTAAACGCCAGTTACACTGCTTTCTGCTTTGTTTTTTAAGAAATATAAACACTTTCAAAACTATAACCAAATGCACTTAAGTATCTGGGGTAATCTGTGAGCTTTTTACATGAATTACATCTTAAACCTCTTTGCGAGAGAAAACTCTTGTATTAAATTAAATAAATAAATAACCTCAATTTTTATGGTTTGTTTTTCTTAATATACAATCATGGTATCATACATATTTATGTGTAGTTAACTTTTTTCAAATTAGTAATTAATAAACATATAAAAGGATATATAGAAGTCCCAAATGTCCTAAATAATAACCTTAAACTATTACTAAATAATAACCTTAAACTATTAGACTTGTGATAAGGACCATGTATGTATATATATATATAATTTGAACTCAAACCAAATTAACAGGTTTGAGATAAGCCAGGCCACCACCCAAAAAACACCTGACAAATCAAAAGTGTAGAGGATTGATTGATTATGCCACTATCATTTACAACATAGTACTTGGGTCAGTGACAATAACAAAGACATACGAGGTGTAGTGGATAATGAAGATATGTTAATCTTTTATACCAAAAAGGTATGCTATTTCTAAACGATAATTGACTCCACATTCTTGTTTATTACTAATCATATTTATCCCCTAAATCACTTTTTAGTTGTCAGATGATGAAGTGTCTTGAGTCGAATTTAAGTGCATTACACGAAAGACGCTTGCTCAGATCACATCTAAAACTAATCTCATACGAGTCTTATGAACCATACCGATTCCGTGAAAACCATACTACATAACACAACCGTGATTCCTAAAATTCGAACTCAAGACCATCGTTAAGCTATGAGATCCCAATCATCTCACCTTACATACCTGGACACTCTTTAAATCGCTTTGAACGAACTCAAGAGAACTATTTATCTTTCTAAACAATAATTGACTACAAGTTCTCGCTTATTGCAAATAATATTTATCTCTTAAATTACTTGTTTTTTGTCGATGAGAGACTCACGAAAACTCCGAGCGGGTCATGCTCACCTGAAGGTGTCTTAGAGTTAAGAGAGACCAGCAAGCACACAAAGTTTCACCACATAACATAACTACATTCACAAAGACTAACCTCGAGACCCCATTAATTAAGCCAAGAGAGACCCAACCCCAACCATCTCACCTACATGTTCTGTCACATCCTCACATCTGGGATATGTGAGAAACTTCATAAAGACTATATAAGATGCATCCCTCTCAACCTAGTGAACGCTGCTGGTGCTCGCCGCTATGCCCTCGGCCAAAAAAACGTATAATATCTACATTATTGAGTCATGTCGTTACATGCTCTGTTGTCTCCCTTAAATTACTTTAGAATCTCCTCTGTAGATGATGACCCAAATCTCATTCCCAACAAATGCTCTCTACTACACCTTTAAATCGTATCACACATAAACTAATCCACATACGAGTCGAGACAATACAACGACAAGAAAGTTTCTACATAACACAGCTATATTCCCAATACTCGAATTCAAAATCATTGATTAAGGTAGAAAATACCTAAACTATCTCATCTACGTGTTCAATGGTTTCCCTTAAATTACTTTAGCATCTCCCAACAAGTGCTCTCTACCACACCTTTAAATCATATCATACCTAAACTAATCCACATACGAGTCGAGAAGGACCACAATGACAGTAAAGTTCTACATAACACAACTATATTACCAATACTCGAATTCAAAATCATTGATTAAGGTAGAAAATACCTAAACCATCTCATCTACGTGTTCAAGGGTTTCCCTTAAATTACTTTAGCATCTCCCAACAAGTGCTCTCTACCACACCTTTAAATCGTATCACACACAAACTAATCCACATATGAGTCGAGAGATACCACAATGACAGTAAAGCTCTACATAACACAGCTATATTCCCAATACTCGAATTCAAAATCATTGATTAAGGTAGAAAATACCTAAACTATCTCATCTACGTGTTCAATGGTTTCCCTTAAATTACTTTAGCATCTCCCAAACAAGTGCTCTACTATACCTTAAATCGTATCATACCTAAATCAATCCACATATAAGTCAAGAGATACCATAACGACAAAGTAAAAACTTACACAACACAAATTTATATTCCCAATACTGAATTCAAAAATCATTTATTTGCTTAAAAATACTCGAACTATCTCATCTACGTGTTCACTAATCTCCCCTAAATTACTTTAGCATCTCCCGACAAGTGCTCTCTAGTACATTGAATATGAAAAGTTATTTTATAACTAAATCTAGTGGGGGAAGTGATTTGACTTCCATTTTATCCCACTGACTGATATTTCATATTCATATTCATATTCATATTCATATTGGGGCAGCTACCAACCCCACACTGGCTGGGTGTTTTTAGGCCCATGTCTCCTCCCATCCCCACTATCACTTCAGAGAAAAAGCAAACAATACACTGCGGGAATACTACTCCTCTTCTCGTAAATTGTGCCCCAATCATCTAAATTCTAAATCCCTTTACTTTACCCAACTTTCCAATTTTATACTTTTCTTTCATAAACTTTTCTTTTTTCTTTTTTTTTGTTGGGTACCAAAGTTGACACCCCAATTTGGAAAAGTCCTAAGTCAAAATCTTTTTGTTTTTTTTTTTGTCTCACAATGAGTTGTCCTAACCCAGTCTCCATACATGCGAAAACATTTTAAGTCATATTATATCCAAACTAATCCATATACGGAAGTTGGGGATAATTATAAGGATCGATAAAGTTTCACCACCAAACACAAACTATATTCTCAGAAGACCGAACTGGCACCACCGATAAAGCTTATAAGAGACTTTGGACCATCTCAATTCCTTCATTCGTCGACATCACCCGTATATTCTATCTCCCCAACTCTTCATTGGCCACAAGGAAAAGAAACTTAAGGAAGGGTCAAATATTGGTCTTACAATGAGTTGTCCTTAATCTCCTGTCTATATACACATACGTGAAACATTTTTAAGCTCACATTATATCCAAACTAATCCATATAATGAAGCCTAAGGGGATTGTAAGGGCAGAAAGCTTCATCACAAAACATGCCTACATTCCTAAGACTAACTGGCACTCACTCGATGAAAAGCTTATAAGCACTCAACCATCTCCCCAACTCCTTTTGTCATTATAAACAACATATCCTTATCTTTTCCTCGAACTTTTATCATAAAAGTCTTACCGCAGAAGCTCAAACGAACAAAACCCAAAATCACCGGCATAAATCAACATATTTGACTACCGGAAGTCAAAATCTAATGAAATGGGATGACAAAAAAAAAAAAAAAAAAACCAATGGAGAAAGAGTGGATGGAATCACGGGTAAGCAATTTGATTGCTGGAGCTTTGTTGTACATAGGTCATCATGCATTGTCTCTCAAGGTGCTTCCTTAACCACATTTTATAATCTTACACATGCCTTATACCTCATGCTACCACAATTCACAATACACATAAAATATGGATATGTTTCTTTCTTCCTACCCCTTTTTTTTTCTTTTTTCTTTTTTTAAATTGGGTGTTAAGTTTTTTATTTATTTATTTATTTATTAAAAAGAAAAAAAGTATTTACATATCTTTTGGGTTGTAATGTTGTCTACGTGTGGAGAGAATGAGAATGCAAAGATGAACTACCTCTACTTAGCAAAAAAAAGTATGATGTAAGACCACTTAGAATTGTGTTCCCATTAGATAACATTGTTAAAAGACTACTCATGAAAGTGGCCTTTCTTTTCTTTTTCTTTAGAATATTGTTTCTATGTACGTTTAATATTAGAAAAAAAAACATGTTTTTTTTATTTTTTTTATTTATGGATAAAGAGCATTATACCATTTTCTTATTATACCCAAATGAAGAAATTTATATCATCTTTTAATAACTTACTACTTCCTTTCTCGTCCCTGTTTGATAAAATGAAAAATTAAGCTACCGAAAAATTAAAAGATCACTTCATAAGATTGGACCCATAACAGAAAAAATGCTGATAAGCTTACTAAGAACACTGCCAAGAGTAAATATATTGTTTGATAATCAGAATGCTGAACAAAATTAGTGTATTTTACATATTTACCCTTATTATCATTAAATTACATATTATCCAAAAATAAATAGAGTTTCTAATAATATTTTATTTTTTGACTACAATTAATTATTGTAAATAAATATGTTTAAAAAAATGTAAAAATATTTATTCTAATAATAATATAAAAAAAGACATAAATATGTTTAAAAAATAACCAATATAATCTAAACTTTTAAACTATCAAACTAACCAAGAGATATTTAAAATATTGTATTATTTATAAGGGTTTTTTGGTCCAATTTATTTTCATTTAAATTTTTGTTGTCGAATCGTATTCTACATTCTTCCATCGCAGTAGATTTACTCATTTATAATTTTCAAATGTAGCTTTTCATTTAAAAATTTCACTAATAGCTTCCAAAATTTTATTATCAAACATATCAAATTAAAACCATTGCACTCATTTTCAACTGCCAACATTTTCTAATAGCTTTTATCAAATGTTACTAAATGTTAAGTAGAATTAAAATGTGCATATATAAAGATAATTTTAAGATAATTAAAATTTTCCATCATGTAGTGAATAAAATTAAGTGTATAAATAAGAAAGAAATTAAAGAAGGTTTAAACTGAAAGAAAGTTAGAATCGGTGATTGTCATTTGCCGAAGAGGAAAGAATATTGTCCTTCAAATTATGATTTATTTATTTTTTAATTAAAATTTTAACTCACTTCAATGGATTATTTTATGCACTATAATTCAATTTTCTGGGTTCATGATCAGAACATGGTGATGATTTTCAAAACTCAAACATATATTATTCAATCCTTCAATTTCATCAAGTGGGCTAATGTATCCATTGTTATGGACTCCACTTTTGTTTTTAAGAAATTTTAATAAATATATTTTTTTTCAGTATAAATCCTGAAGAATCCCATGAGCCACATATTTCATTTAGGTTAGTTTACAGACAAATGACATCAGAGATAGGCCATGCATGTGGTAATTGAAATATAAATCCCATGAAATATAATTAACAAGTGATTAGCAAGTGCTTTTGTGACTCAAAACCATGGGCACTAGACCAACTTGCTTCATTAATTAACATTTTATAGTTTAATCAAATGGTTAAAAAGATTTAAACCCTTTCATGGTGTGGATTCTAATCTTTCAATCTACCTTGGTTTTATTGAATGGAGACAGACAAAAAACAGTATGGTTTTTCTACTAATTAAGTAATAAGCCATAAAGTGATATTCCATATCCTTCCTCTATTTGTGATTATTTGGTTTTCATCGCTTTTCGCATATGGGTTTTTTTTTCTAATAAAGCCGCTTTTTTCCACATCACACGAAATCGCTCGTTTTCAAGTTTTCGCCATCGACCTATTACGCTGCAGGTTTTGTCAGTCGAATTCGTCAGAACGCCAAGGTTGGCCGACAATTATCTCTTTGCGCTTTTGGCTGGGTGGTTCAGATGGAAAGTCATCCGATCAGCCATCGGATCGACCATGTTCATCAATATACTACGTGATCCGAAATCTTGCATTCTAAGATTTGGGTGACATCAAAATGCGTAGGCCTCAACCGATCTTTTTTTTGCTATTAACTCGAATATTACGTCATCCTCTAAAGTAGTTTTAGGACTTTTGATTATATGTTTCTACCGATTGTGTCACACCCCCACCCCTACTAGAGGCAGGTGTGCCACACCTACGTAAAACCCCCAACCGTTACTCCAACGACTAGAATCCCGCCGCCTTCGCGCTGGCTACGAAACCCATATAAAAATTTTTCCTTTCTAAACTTCAGGATTTTATAAAATTTCTAAGAACATATCAAATACATACAGACAAATCCCAAACCCGTATATACAGCTTACACTTTTTCAAAATATGGCAAACTAACACACTCTTTCAAAGAGCAGCCTCAAGCTCATCACATTTTCTGCAATACAAAAACAACTCCTAAAATACTACAATGACACTTTGCCAACATATGCGCCTACTTGCTAATATACCAGACACCTCTCAGACGCGCTACAGACGTATCGCTAATATAAATCAATAAATTATCTTCAAAACAAAAAAAAAAAAAATATAACAACTATAGAACTTAATTAGCCAAGCTTTGTATTATCCTTCTCCTTCTAGAGTCCAAATCATGTATAGAATCTATGATTGAAACTAATTAGTTATTCTAGAAAACCAAATTTCATTATGGCGACAAATTAGTAAGTCACATGCATGCAGTTTGAACAAAAATATGGACTTATTATCAAAAACTTTCCCTAAGATCCTCCATAATTATCTGTGTTTTTAATGATGATGCATGTGGGAAGTTTGGCCCACTACATGCCTAATTTTCATCTTTAAAAACAAAACATGTTTGGTGATGAATCCATTCCCTAGATGTTTTTTTTTTTAATTTACTTTGGAGGAATATGAAGGTGATGAATGATTTCCCTCAGTGAATCCTCTAACTTTTGGCCTTCTTATGTTCCCCAACTAGAACATACCATCATTAAACAAGCCATCTCTAATTTACATTTTGACTGAGATTGTCCACTATATCATGATTAGAAAATTTAACAGAAAATATGGTTAAAGGGTTTGTTTGGTTCTTGTTTTTGAAAACACTGAGAACACCGTTTTTGTGTTATCTGAAAACCGTTTTTGTTATCTTGATTTAGTGTTTTTTGTCTTCTCTATGTTTTTCAGAACAATAAAAAACTAGAAACTAAGGCCCTGTTTAATTCACGAAAATTTTTAACTCTATCCAAAATTCAGAATATGAAAATTTTCAATGTATTCTAATCTTTAGTTTTCATTTTCGTAAAATAATGCTTGCATTTCGAATTTGGTTGAAAATAAAGAATAAGTGAAAACTGCTGCAAACCATTTTCGAAATAAGCGCACGAAAAACAACGAAATGTTAAATGCTAAGCATTATTCACAATCCTGTTTTCGAACCCGACGGTAAGAAAATCGGTAAGACTAAAGGAAGAAAATAACAGTAAGAGCCACAACTTGCTTTCTGCTTTTATCCCAATCGACTAAATCCTGTTTCGATGACCAAAATGTGCTTAGCAAACAAAGACGTACGCTTCGATTCATATATAAATGCCAAAATAGCGAATTCATTTTCTTTATTAAAATTTGTTTTTGTCTCGATTCTCAGAATCAAACGCTGCTTTCCGTTAAAAGCCAATAGAAAACAAAAATTTTCTACCTACTAAACAAGTACTAAACGCGTTTTTCTTGTTTTCTCGTTCTTTTGTTTTTTGGAGAACAGGAAATCCGCTTTTATAAATTGTGAACTAAACATGCCCTAAGTTACTATTTCCTTAAAATTTTAACACCTCGCTTCACGATAAGTGCGGTGTAAATGAGTTTGCTACCTAATCTCGATTAAGTTAATCAAGTTGAGCTCGAGTAACTTGTCGAGTTCGAGTATCACAATACTCAACTTGAGTTGCTCTTGAGCTTAATCGAGTCAAACTCGAGTCAATTTTAAGTCGAGTCGAGTTCGAATATAATTATTCGTTAATTTTTTTATTTATTCAACATTTACCAAGTCGAGTTCGAGTAGCTCAATTTTTCGAGTCGAAGCCGAAGTTTTAATCGGGAATCAAGCTCAGCTTGACTCGTATCAACCTCGACTCAACTTATTTATACCCTAACAATATATATATATATATATATTGTTCCACTTGCTGATTATGTCAAGATACTAATTGATTGAAACTTGAAATATTAGAGAAGAACCCTTATAATTAAGCACTACGTTGAATTTAGGAAGTCCCTATGGTTGAGGATGTGAGGTTATAAACCATATAAAAATTAAAGGTATTTGGTAACAATGTGCATTGAAGTGACTTGATAAAAATGCCATGTAGAAAAAAGAAAGTGATGGATGGATGGGGTCTTGGTTTGGTGAGAGGAGAAAAAAGAAGTAAAGAAGAGAAAAGGTGGTTCATTCGTCGTGGCATAAAGGAAGGGGACCTATCACCTGAACACGTAGCTAGATGATCATGCCTCCTAACTTAACCAATGGAGCCAGCTTCAAACCTCGCGAATGTTAGCCATGCTGGGATAGCTTTTACTGCCCTTATAATTCCTTCCAGCAGATGGTGATTGGGCCCAAGCAGATGGCGAAGACGTCTCAGATGCGAACTGACCCATCTTAACACCTCACGTACAACAAAAAAAGCAAGTGGGGACTTGATGAAGTAATCGCCACTAGGTAGACAAGCATCCCCAGACAATGGTTTCTCTTTCCACCTAGCTTCTTCACATTTCAAACATTAAATAGCATCATCTCCTGATCATCTTTTCTCTAAGCAAACTTTCTTTCATAGGAAAATTTTCAAACATCCTAAGATCTATTCGATTCCATACCCTCTCCTTTCTTCTGTTCTCTCTCTCTCTCTCCTCTCTCTATCTATCTATCTCTCTCTCTATATCTTCAAACACCCAACCTCCAATTAAAACACCATTTCTTCTTCTCCTCTCTCTCTCTCTCTCTCTCTCTGTTAGATTTGTCATTCAACCTTCTGTTGATAACTGGAATTACCTCTCCCTCTCTCTCTCTCTCTCGCTCTCTCTATCTATCTATCTTTCAACATTCCAACCTCAAATTAACCACCATTTCTTCTCTTTTCTCTCTCTATCTTCCACCATATTCTCTGCCAGATTCTGTTTGGTTCCCATGTCGAGAATCCATCCGACCAACAACAGGTGCCAAGATTTGTGCATAAAAGGAAGAGGGAGAGATGATGATGGTGGTGGTGGTGGTAGTGGTAGCAGCAATCCACCATGTCCAGCAGCTGCTGTAGTAGTATTGACAGTGTGGAAGAGATCGAGCATGACTTTCCAGGGGACAGACGGATTCACTGTGTTTGACGGAAATGGAAGATTGGCTTTTCGGGTCGACAACTACTCTAGAAAGAAGGGACTTCTCAAAGGAGGGCTTGTCCTCATGGATGGAGCAGGGAAAGCTTTGCTAACTCTCAAGCCCCAGGTATATACATACATACATACATGCATACCATAACTCTTACTCGGATGAAATATAATGCTATTTTTGTTTTGAAGAGAAAAATAATTTTATTGATTCAAACTAAAGAATACTCGATGGGATACATGTATGACGAAATCCGCATTCAAGCACATCATAAACGAATCGACCAATGTTCATACATTCGATAGCTTCGAGTCAATCCTATACATTCGATATTACTATTACGACTAGAATACCTATATACGACATATACTCTACAACATATCACTACCATCGATTGGGATTCGGCTTCTAATCAGTATATTTTGCCTCGCTTGAGCATCACGACAACCACACGCACTAAAATGACAATTAAAACACGAAAAAACAAATAAAAACCTAGATCTTGTGGAATAATCACTTTAATGAGGTAGAAAACGATGAAAAGATATATAGAGAAAGTGATTTCATGCCAAGAACGGTAAAAAAATCACCCCTCTTTGCTTAAAGAAAAAGAGACTATTAGAGAAAAAGTTAAATACGCTAGGGTTTTACTGTTTGATAAATTTGATACAATTCTTTATATTATAATGCTATTTTAAGCATATTTGTATATGTATATTTATCGATGTATGCATGCATGGCGTCCATGCAGGAACAGATACTGAGCATGCAGTGCCAGTGGAACGGATACAAAGGAGAAGAAGGTGGATGTGGGAAGAAGGGTTTGAATAATTCATCAAATCTTCTCTTCTCAATGAGGAGAAGCTCAGGGAAAGATGAAGCAGAAGTGTTCATGGGAGGAGAAAAAAAGCAACGTACTACTACTACAACTACAACAACAACAACGACGACGACGACAACGACTCCTGATTACAGGATTGAAGGGTCGTTTAGGAGAAGGAATTGCAAGATCACAAGTGGGGTGAATGGAGAAATACTGGTAGCAAAGATAGATAGGAAGAAAGTTAATCAGACAGTTGTATTAGGAGAAGATGTGTTTAGCTTGGTGGTGATGCCTGGCTTCGACTCTCAACTCATAATGGGTTTTGTTATGATCTTGACTCCATCTGTGTGTGAAGCCCTCTTACCCCCTTTTTTGTGTTCTTAGCCTTAGCCCTTCAGCATCACCACCTTCGCTGATCTTGTATTTAAATTAAATAAATGACATTAATGTTTTAATTATACTACGTTCATATCACCACCGAACATGTAGATGAGATAGGGATGAGATACGCTTATTTCCTAAACTTAAACCAAATGATCCTCGAATCTCGAGATGTTGTCTTTTACTAAGACTGCACTTGTGGCGTCTTTTGTCTTTAAATTATTCGCACACCACTCAAAACACCCTACATCCGACATAAAAAGAAATAGCGGGTTCATATTCAGATATGCAATGAGAATGAGATCAGTGATGGTTTTGCTATATACAACATTCAAATATTTTGAACGGAGAAATACTAGGAGTGATTTGGGAATCGTATACCACTTTTTGAGATACTTTCACCGCCAATGTTTAAAGAAAACCCTTTGGGGAATATTTAGGAATACTTTCAGCATCGAAGGAGACATGTGAACTGGTTCATATGAAATTTTATTATTATTATTATTATTATTATTAATATTTGAGTTTGATCTGCAGAGATATTTAAAATAGACTGGTGATGATTTTACAGCTGGCAAATGTCGGTCTCCTAGTGTTTGTACTCCTTCCCCTTGCCCCTTGGATGAATATTCTTATTTTTAGCCCAATAACAATAAAAGAAAGTATATAAATTGGTGTTTGAATATTGCTGATTAGGAAGCTATAAAAATAATGGCTATCACAGGTTTAATTTCCAAATAGTAATAAACTCCAGTGTTAATAATATTACACCCTGCCCACCATTCTCATAGAGCAAAAGATGGAGGGAAGTGTCTAAATTCTAATCCTATCACAGGCCAATTGGGGCCTAGAGGACAACACTTAACTAGTAAAATACTCGAATTCGGGTAACTTGTCGAATTCGAATATCACAATACCCGACTCACTTAATCGAGTCGAAATCGAGGTTGAGCTTGGCCATGGGGTTATAGAGCCTAGAGGTAGAGGTGGTCACCCAACCCTCACAATGAAACGAGGCGTAATTAATAAGGTAAAGCTGTTAAAATGGAAATGGACACCCTCCTGACCACTACTGCTACTACTACTACTAACACAACGAAATAACAGGAATGGCAAAGGCATATTAATATATCAATGGAGAAAATATTAGGTAGGATCCTCAGTTCTGTCTTTCTTTCTTCCTTGTTTAATATAACACATGTTAAAAATCAATAATTGTAATACATCATCGTACCAACTACCAACTACCAACTACCTTTTTTCCTCCTTGTCCGTTAACAGAAACAATATTACTCGAAAAACAAACAGGATGCAGAATGTGTAAACTAGAATAAACATGCTGCTCCTACCCTTTCAAATGATGCCCCCCTATAGATACCCAATTATCATCAAGACAACTTTCCCTCAGACTTCTTCTGCCTCTGTGTTTTCTTGGACCCAATTCCAGGAAAGTGGGTCTGAAAAATAAATATAGTATATATATAGCTAAGCAACAACTACAGAGTGATCTTTGAAATAATGGATCACAGCCACAAAACAAGCAGTAATGGCAAGGACTCCAAATATAATAACTCAGACGTCGGGGTAATCCATAGACCCCTGTATACTGCGGTGTTACCTCGCCTCCAAAATCAATCTATCAATCAATCAATCGTCAGACACAAAGGCCTTATTTTCATAATAACTTTGCTCACTCTTTGCCTTCTTCTCGTTGCGCTTCTGTCCAGAAAGAAAGAAGCCATGTTTCAATTACATTCGAACTAGAAGAACACTGAAAGCAGTTGACAAACAAAAATCCAAGCAGATAGTTACAGATAGTTAGTTCTATGTTAAGCTTCTTCAATGGATTGACACTTTGGAATTGTCGTTATTTGGTTTTGTTGTTTTTTTACTACTCTTCTTCTGTTTTGGCCTTAGGTGCCTCGTATACATCTTGTACACGTTTGTGCACACGTTTAGGCGCTTTTAAGACGACTGCTTAAGGCCCAAGCAACCCGTAAAGTACTAGGAAAAAGAAAAAAAATGCGAAGAAAAATAATTTTCTCATGTTTGGTTCCACGGTGGAAAATATAAAAGAAAATCAAATATGATCAAAATTCTACATATTTTTAAAATTTCATAGTCCTTTATGATATAATAGAAAGAAACAAATAAAATAAGTTTAAATAAACATATATAATTAATTTATTAAGTCTAAACTTATTTTTTATTTTCCTCCAAATTTCAGCCCTACTTTTCCTATCTATTTTCTTTCCTTGGTACTATCCAGGTTCCAAACGGAGCCTAAAAACACTGGGATTCTATATTCCATTACTTTGCAAACAAATTGTTATCATCTAGCTTACTTCAAATTAAACACTCCTTGCCGGATCTTTTTAGGCATGATCTAGGCTCAATTTTAATAGTAAGTTTCCCGTTTGTTTTTTATATTCATATTAAATCCAAATCCTACAAGCTCGAAAGCAGCCACATAATATTCATATTAAATCCAAACTTATGTTTGAGCTTTTCAAGAGTTGGTCGCTTAAATGAGACGTAACTTAGTCTAGCAGGAGGTCCTGGGTTCGAGACCTCTTTGTGCAATTTATTCCTTATTCGTTGATTTGAAAGTCCATAACGGACTTTGTTTGACTCTCCACGTGCAGGTATGAGGCTGCACGTGAGAGAAGGTGTGAAAAAGGCATGATATTCATATTAAACTCAAATCCTATAAGCTTGACCTTTTAGAAGAGTTGATCATTTAACAGTTCTAATTTTAAAACAGATAAAATGACAACACATTCTAAAGCCAAGTAACCTGATACGCTTCATGATTCGATACGATCCTCTTAATTATCGTAGTAGTTGTGATATCCAAGGGGCTCTCCAACTGTTTACAGATACCCATACTGATTGGAATAGCATATGGGTCCTCTTTCCCCTGTAAAGTGAACGATGTTTCATAGCAATGAAAAAGAAGTTGCTATACCTGAGTTACTCATCAATACCAGAACTCCAACTAGTGCATCATCTAATAACTTACCTTGGGATAATTATTATACTCTGCCACTGTTCCATGAACAACTAAGGAAATGTTGAAGGTTGTGATCTGCATTGAAAGAAATTCATTATAACTAACAGAGAAGATCAAGTATCTGCACACTATACTGCAGCCGAGTAAAGTCGCTCCATAACTACCGATCACAAGTTTCATATGCAGTACTCATAATGGAAATTATGATTTAAAGATTATTATATCAATACCCGTCTACTTCAGAGATCCCTCTTCAAACAGTAAACTCCTAAGATACATAAAAAGATCATTTTTTTTATGGGTAAACAATCAGAATGTATTTCTCACAAAAAAGAATACATACAAAACCACTTGAAAGTATACTGGGAGTATACTAAAAGAGAACGACCAAAAAGGGAGTCATCAGCTCTAGAAGACCTACTAGCCCAACCAAAAAATCATCTACACCCCAACCAAGTTAAAAAATCTAGCAAAGACTTTTCTCTCTCCCCGCTATAAACATTGGACCAAGACCATAAGAGACATAAACAGATCATACTGACACCATGTCACTTGGAGACCAACATTAACCCCTGGGAGAATTCTGAAGAGCATTTTGCGATGCTCCAATGGACAGTCTGAGTTTATTCATCTTCAGAAGAGAGGAAGGGTGGAAAATATATAAGGAAAAATACAAAATTTTCAATTATGAATCATTAAAATCAAAAGAGGGCAGGCTATAAAAGCCCTGATCTCCTGTCCCTCTTTTCCACTCACCTCCACAGAAACCTCGAGCTGTTCTACTTAAAAGATAAAGGAATAATAACCACGGTTGTGAACCCACCTAGGTTTCCCTAGAATTCACAAAAAAAGCATGAAATGGCAGGTAGGAGGTCCCATTTCACTGTACCATCATGTCATATTAACAACTGGTGGGGATTTGATCAGCAATCTTAATCTCTTAGTCATAAATCATAAGCACAAACAATTTTCATCTTCTCCTTCTGGAAGAGGAAGACCAGGGGTGGGCGGTTGGGGTGTGGTTGGCAATCTAATGCTCCTTTTCTGCTTGCAGTTGTTTTGTTGTTAGACAATACAGAAAAGGACAAAGCAATTTTTTGTTCAATTGTTTTCTTATGTCTAAATGTCCATTTTCTGCCAGAGAACCAAGAAGCAATTTCAGCCTCAAGCGTGTAAAATCACTTAGATCTCAACAGCTGTTAGTTTAAACCCTTTGCAGAGTCTTGTGTTTCAAAGTATCATGAATTCAAGCAACAAAGACAACAGCCAGAGATGATCAGATATTAAGAGATGACAATATGAAACTTATTTTTCCCAATTTCTACTAGCCCAAAAGCATGTTTCCAATCAAAGCATATGAATACAATCATTGCCACTAAATGAAGGGAACTGGATTATTCATTCTTTTGATAGCCTATTGTACTATCTCCTACTTTATTATCTATGAAAAACATTTATAGTATAGCAAATGGATCCATAATACTAAAAGAGCGGTTTCTAATATCATTGTATAGATAAATGGACCAACTATAAAATATTGAAATATCTGAGATAATTTTGATGCCACTGAAAAGAAATCAATGAATACATGACATTCCTCGATTGAAAAGCAGAAATGTTAGGAAGAACTTTTATTTTAAACACTTCACAGGGAAGGTAAAAAATGAGCACCATTCAAACATCAAAGTTCCACATTATTGTATCATGAGATATATGATGATCATAACCAAAAATAAAGAATGGATTATCCTATAGCTAGTTCCTTTAGTAAAATGACCAAGTATGCCTACAAGATGTGATCTAATACAAGAAATATATCTTGTATCGACCCCACTTTTTCCAGACTACTTCGATTGGCTGTTATAGTCCATTAGAGATGTTCATATTATGTCATCTGATAAATCCATCAGCACCAGCATCTAGAACCTTGATTAGACTTGCAGACAGCAAAAACCATGCATATGATAAGATATGAAATTAAGAACAAGTGACAAACAGGATTGACCAGGAGACAAACTCACCGTGTCTTTTGAAACTTCCCAAGGAGCGCCAATTATCACCTCATCCACATAACGACAAGCCAAAACACTTAAGCTTCTTTCATGAAGGTTCATAATAGGGCGATGTGCTCCTCTATTGGCACTGCAGGAATCATTATTTGGAAAAACAAGTATGTTAACTTGTTATTGCGCCGGAAAATACAGGGAAGAAAAAAGGAACACTTCAATTATTGGCAGCCTAGAAATTTTACCACTGACCACGCAATGGTTATACAAGTCAGAAACTTTCTATTTTATGCATTTAGATGTACACAGAGTTTATCTCCAGCGTTTTGCAATCACAACCAATTGAGATACGAAAAGAAAGAAAGGTAGTTTGCAACCTGACAGTTTGATCAGTGTGAATCCCAACAAGTAGAAAATCTCCAAGCTCTCGAGCAAGTTTCAATATCTATACATCGCAAGATGGTTAATGACCAAATGAATTACTTTCCATCCCCCTGTCTGTGCAGTCATCAAAGAAAACACAGCCAAGCACAAATAAAAATCTTGATGAGCAACCTTTCCATGATTTTGGGAAGAAATGCACAGACAAGTCAAATGGATTCTCACTCATAAATGCAAACCTGACTTTAGAGCATCTCGTGCACAACTTGTGTTTATCACAAGCACATGTATCAGAAAGAAATAAAATAAAAACAATAATCAGAGGTTCAGGGTACCAAGAGGAGCACAAGTATGAACATTTTTGTCAAAGAAAAGTTTAGACCAAAAACAGAGAACATTACAAGGAGTATATTAAGTTAATCTAGACTCTGACAAGGGACTTGATAGGAACGTGATACCCCACATGTCCGCATGGAAAAGATCAAATGCACCATCTATATAAATCCATCTCGAGATCTGGCTCCCGCCCCCTCGTAGCCAAAACGCACAAGAACAAATGCTTGTTAAGAATTGACCTAGCTGTAAAATCACACTATTATCTCAGGACAGCTACTGCATGGCAAATGAAAACTTGCTTCTCATAAGAGAGTAAATGAATCAGCGCCTACACCACCTGAAGTATCAAATCTTGTAAATTAATTGGTTCTCAGTTCAAAGTGATTCAGGATCACAACTTGGAACTGTTTGGCCTAATTTTTGAACAGGAAAAGAAATGTTTTCTTTACATCTGAATCCATAAATAGATAGGGTTCACTCAAATTTCCCATTCCATCACAATAAAATTAATCGGTTAATAAACCTCAGCAACCTGGTGTCCCATGGTTTTAATATATATTTTATTCAACAAATAATAGAATCAACGAACAAGGAAAATGATGGCAAACAAACAAGCAAAGACATTGGATCCAATTATTTCATCCATCCCACTCAGATGATCAATCATCCAAAATCAACTCCATTTGATTATTCCATCGATCTGCATTTGACCAAACTCTAGGGCATTGCAACTACTTTGAAAATTGGACCCATCAAGAGAATAAACTTTAATTAATTTTACACTGGGCAAGGATTAACTTTCAAGACCAGTCTTTTAACTTGGACTATGTCTCATGGTTCTGTATATAATAGTTCTTCACATAAAACTTGCTATATTTTTGTTTTTGTTTTTAATCAGATAGTTCATTTGCCGTTATAGAACTAGACCAAGCAATCAAAGATCTCAAACAGATAGTGAACTCTCTCTCCTTCCCATGGTTCTGTATATAATAGTTCTTCACATTGGACTTGCTATGTTAGTTTTGCATGTTATATTTTTATTCTCTTCTCTCTCATTGCAAATCCAAAATTACCTTATGCCTTTTCTAAACCTGCAATAAAGGATAATTTTGTCTCTCTAATGCCTTGTTCAAGGGGGCATCCTTAACGGAAAATAAAGGAAAATTGGCTTAACTGAATCAGATGTTTTAAAATAGCAATATAAGAAAACAAATTACTGAATACATAGGAAAATGTGTTTCTTTGTTTCCAAAACAATTGAGTTTCAATAAGAACTGGGTATAGAGGAAGCACCTTCCCATTGGAGAACTGAACAATTCTGCGAGATGTTGGTAGGAAATGAGATATGCGAGTTCCACTACCAGATCCACCATCTTCAAATTTTTGGCTGTGACCATGGCTGAATTGTCTTTGCAAAGAAGAGTGATTATGACTGTCACTAACGGATCTCTCTCTCACACAAAGAAGCATGCGTCCTGTTCCAAAAATTACTGAATTTGTCAAAAGGTTACCAAACCACGGTGCTCACAAAAGGTAAAAATTATCCTAGAAACAGGATGAAGTATCAATAGGCCTCTGCAGATGCATTTTGCAAAGTTGTTCTCAATATTTACAAGAAAAAGAAGAAAAGACAGAAGGATAGAAACATCAGATATAATGTTTTTATTGTATGTGAGGACAAGAGATGGGAGAACCAAAGAAAAAACTGAAACAAGAGAAAGAGAAAAAACAAAAACTGGTAGAACTACAATTTAGCAAAACCAAAATCCAGCACGAAAAACTGTGCCAGCACTGAGGCTAACAATGGGAGTCAATGGAACAAATACCCACAGGCACTTCCACTCCATTATGTCACCCCTGCACAGGGGCGGAGCAAGGATTTGGTTTCAGTGGGGGCATGTTTAAGTTGCATAAATTTGGCGAGGATAAATGATTGAGGCCTGAAGGATTTTCAGTGGGGTATAACCTTGCTCTCGAATTCGAGTCTCCTTGGGCATAAGAGGAAAAAAATTTCGAAAAAAAAATTAAGTGCCCCCTCCCTTGCTAGATCCGCCCCCTGCGCTGTACGATCATCCCCAATGCCACTACCAAACATCCATCTCCATATGACAATAAAACAATGCTTACAGGGTACTACCACAAACACTGCACAGCCTCCTCTAACCATGAAACCTCTACCAGTCTTCATCCCCACCACTATGAAACTAATACTGAGTACTAGCATAATGCAACAAACTCCCTTGTCTTTACTCCTTCCTTTCCCACAAATGTCATCACCAAATTCAATAAAGTTGATTAAGCATTTCAAATGAGGTTCGATTTGTGGGAACAAAGATAATACTGTTTTCAAGAGCCATGAAAATTAACTTCAAGTTTCTAGAACTAGGAAAAAAAGGATAGGAAACAGTAGATCTGTCCTATGAGAAAATAACAGAAAACATGTAATCTGTCCAAATGGTTCCTGGGTATTCATCATTGGGATCATAAAGAAGCCTTCTACCGTGCATAGACCAAAATGCAAAAGAAGCCCATATTTAATAATGCCATTGAATATGATACCACAAAAAAATAGAGACTCGAGAAGATTTTCTTATGATGCAACATTTTCTTATCATTGCAAAATTCCATGACAAAAAGAAAATGCAAGTCCCCTGCCCCACCCCCACAAAAACCAAATCAGATATCCTCCTTCTAAAGAAACCAATAAGAGAAATATGAAGAGGGCAGAAGTCAGTACCAACAATGTCAGTGCTTGACACTCCTTCTGTGCGCTTGATCTGCTTGTAGCGACCAGCTTTCTTAGCAAGAGCATAAGCATCAGTACCATCAGGAAGAATGCAGGGATCATCCCCATGGATAATGTAATCTATGTTATACTCATCAAACAGCTTCTTCATAAAATCTTCAGTTATGGCATAAGATGCATCAGGAATGACTTCATCGACCCACTTCACAGCACCGACCATAATCATCCTGTAAAAAAAATTCTCAATTAAGAGGGAATCAGGCAATATGCTAGGTGACTGTTAATGTATATCTAATTTGCCTATAGGATTATGGATTAAGGGAGGTGCAGAGACAATGCATAAGATGGAGAGAGGTTTGCTACAAGCTGCAATAAGAATGAACTGAAAGTATTTGGCGCACTCCACTTAGTACCTTGGTATCCCTTTAGAACATAGAATTTCCCTCTGCACAAAGCTAGTTCTAAATCCAATTCTGCATTTTCTACAGTTTTCTACATAGAAGTAACTCAAAATATTCCAGTTTAGACCATCTAAAGGTTTTTTATTTACTTGGGAAATTGACACTTGATATGACTCCTTTTTTTCCCTTCTAATAGGTAAAGATAGGTATACCCAAGCACACAAGACGTATATAAGGAAGGCTTCGAAATACAGTACACGAAAGAACCCCGACTCGACAAGACCTCACTAACCCTGCAAAATCAAGCAAAGGCACTGATCCTTCACTTATGTAAATACCAACACACATTGATAGATTGATCTTTTAATCATTATATCCATTATCTTCAAAAGCTCTTTTGATTATGTTGCAACCAAATTGTCCAAAAATGCAAGGGACAATTTTTATGCTTGTTTCCTTTTCCTCACAACAAAGGAGTCATGCTAACTTAAAAGGGTATCATTCACCAAAGAAGAGATTACCCAATCTACACAAAATACGAAAAACAATGTGTCATAATATCTTATTTTGGAGCTGTGAAGAAATAAGTGATCAGTATATTCCTCCCATTTGCAAAGGTAACATTCATTCACTAGTTGTCATTCTCTCTTTTTTTTGATTACCTAAAGTCAAAACTTTTCTTCAACTGGTTTCCCATGCAAAAAAAATACTCACTTTGGATGGGACTCACAGGTTCCAAATAAAGTTTGTTGGAATAAAGAGTGACCTCCCAACTCCCAAGACTGCATAAAAAGATTTAACCGAAACAATTCTGTTTTTAGATTCTTCAAGTGGGAACAGAACTTATCAAAAAAAATATTTTTTAGCTTCTTTCCAAATCAACCAATACTTATCTTCCCTTCTAATTGTCTTTCCTCATAACATATTTTTTGATCAGCAAAAAGGCATTTTTTTAATAAATAAAAGAGATTGTATTAGGAAGGATAAAATAGCAGCTTAGAAGTCATAAAAAGAAAGGCAAATCATATTAAAAGGAAAGAAGGCTGAAACCCACAGAGCAACCTAAAGCATACAAGGAGTACACAAAAGGAGCCTGAAGGAAGATACAAGCAAGAAGGAGAGAAAAACAAAAACCTACCAACCCTCATCTACACCCTAGCCAAAAAAGAAACCCGTAAAGTGGTAGGACCATCAGCTATACATGTATTAGTTCAAGACCACAAATTGCATAAAAAATGACATCTTCATCCTATGTGCCAAAATTTCCTCATTATTGAACACGATCTTATTTGTTTCTCTCCAAACTATCCAAAAAATATAGCGAGGGGCCAGCATCAAATCCTTCTTCCGCTTCTTGCCCACAATAGACCAATAACAGCTAAGGCAATAACAGCTAAGGACAGTTTCTCTAACTGTCAAGGGGAATACCCACTGGGCCACAACTAAAGCCAAAATCAAATCCCACAAGCTTCTCACAATAAAGCAACCAACAAGGATATGGTCAATCGTTTCTTCCTCTAAGCCACAAAGAAGGCACGTATGGACTAAAGCTCTTCCCCTCCTCTATAACTAGTCCAAGGATCATTAGAATCCTTATTTCTCCAAGCACTTAAATGATAAGTGGTAGGATGATGTAGAACTTTTCTTTTCTAGGCTAAAATAGAAGGAGAAGATAGGGTGGTTTGAGTAGATTTCAGGAATGGAACTTTCTCGACAAAGCTCTATATTCCATTCCTAAAGTGATTTTGGCATGGTTTCTTGGCTCTTTTTCTTGGGAGACAAGTTAGGAAAAGGTTTTCACTTCAAATCAATTTCAAAAGAGCAGGTGGTTGCCAGTAAACATTTGCTTTCCCTATGAACTTGAGGAATAATCTATTGATCACATCTTCCTTCACTATGCAAAGCCTATGGTTTTAATGCACTTCTTGTTTTCCTTATTTTATCTTCTATGATATATTCTATAGTCAAAGACACTCTCTTAGGATAACATCAATACGATTATGGAAAGCAAAGAAAGGCGTGAAGAACAATCCATTGTGCATTTTTTAAGACAATAAAAAAGAAAAGGAATAGAAGATCATTTAAAAATGAGGAAGATGCAGGAAGATGAAGGATGACGGTAAAGTCTGGTTCGGGGCTACTCCAAATCCTTTGAGATTTCAGTGGAGGTGCTCAAGAGGAAGGTTTTTAGAGTCCTTTTTTGATGAGTAAATAAGTATATTAAAAAGAGTCGCTTGAAAGGTACAAGAGAGGAAAAATTCATCCTTACAAGAGCCAAAAAGTAACCCAAAAATATACAAAAACAAACCTCTTCATTTTGCACCCACCCAATCAATAAAATGACCTAAGGTCGTAGGAACATGAGACCATCCATGGTAAACAATTTGGTCTCCGACCAAAGAAGATGTGCAAGAAAATACTTAAACTTCCTCTATAAGAGGAAGGTTTTTAGAGTCCTAACTGAACAAGGAAGCAGTGTCTTTTCCTGGATCAGTTTTGGAGAAAGGGGTTTGTCCTTACTTTTGGAAGGGATGGAGACTTGCTGCCATAGTAAAGGTTTGAACCTTGAAGGTCTTGACAACTCCTCGTTGAGGAAGGAAAATCTATAAGCTTTAACTGTAATCTAGAGGGCAGGAAGATACCTTTTTGTTTAGTTTCTTCAGTGGAAGCCCATTGTTCCATCTTAATATTCCCAAACAAAAGCTGTTTCCAGGGGATGGAACATTTTAACCCAAAACTAAGAACAAGCGGTATAAAACTCCTGCACAAGACTGATGTTGCTTGGTTTTTCTTTGCTCAAAAGCTTGATTCTCTGAAGGTTGATAATCACTCTATAGTCTCCATTAACTGGAGAAACGAACGAGAGCCTGTATGGTTACAGTTTGGAGATGATATTCAATCTATTAATTGGGGAAACAAAATCGAGTCATATGGTTACAGTTAGGAGATGCTAATGCTTTCAACAAACTATTCTGGAAATAATCTCTCTCATGAGCCCTTTGTACAGTATGCATCCTTCCATGTTGACATTCTCCCCTCGAGACTTATCAATCTACCATGCATCTAAAGGTCCATACACTCCATTGAACCTCCACACAAACCCATCTTCCACATTACCAAACTTATACTGAATTAAACATGCCCACACATCAACTTCCAACTCCACCACCGCCTCTTGTTCCCACATAACTTGTAAATTTTTGGTAAGAAAAATAATTAATGATCCATTAAACTATCCCACTCATCCTTAAGGAAACCTAATCCACTAATCTCCCAACCCCAGTCGTTATTATTATTAATATAAACCAATCCACATGGACCTCCCAATCTCCTAAACTCTTCACCATTTCTCATGATGCTAATTCCATTTTTGTGATTCTGCCAATTAAATGACAGAATCAGAAGGTGCGAATTAATATGCAACCGATGAGTGTTATTACGGAACGACAGTCAGACCAAATCCAAGAAAAGATAACTGTTTTCCGTCAAATAATCTAAAGTGCATTACTTTCTTCAAAAAAAAGGTATCCATCTTCTTCCTTTCGCTAAGATTGTTTCTACAATCATGTTTTCCAAAGGAAAAAAAAGGAGGGGGGAAAAACCACCACCATGGGCACAATTCCGCAAACACGGCAAACAAATAAAATCAGCATGAAGCATCAACAAATCAATATGTAAACATACCTAAATCCTCCTAAACAGTAATCAAATAAAATAGTAATGGAGAAAAACCTACACGTCAAAAACATATCAGCACACAACAATTTAACGAAACCTTCCGCAATAAAAAAAAAAAAGCAAACAATAAATCAAAAAAAAAAATGCCAACCATAACGAACACCAGAGACTGTAAAACGAACCTCTCGTTCAGGGGAGTAACAGGAGGGCCTTTATTGGCAATAATTTCAGCGTCACTGACAACACCGACCACCAATTGGTCCCCAAGCGCACGGGCCTGGCGGAGGGCATTGCAATGGCCGTAGTGCATCATGTCAAAACAGCCGTCCATATAAACGCGAACAGGCTTCTTCTTCCTCCGCCATGAGAGCGGGCGCAGAGGCGGAAAAGCAAGGTATAAACCTAAAACGGAGACCCCCATAACCACGCCTCCGATCAAGCAGGTAGCGAGAAGCTTCGAACTGTAAGTGCTGTCGGAAGAAGAATGCCCCAAATCGAAACCCATCGTCATCTTCTTCGTTGTATGGCAACTCGAAACGGAAATGGGCTCTTGGATGATACGATTTGGGAAGATGTGAATTTTCCCTCTCCCTCTCCCTCTCCGAGGCGTGTCCAGGGTATCCTATTCCTATTCCTATTCCTATTTCTAATATTCTATAGAATCATTGATTGTTATTTGCGTTCTGAATACGCGGACAAGGTGGCACCATGTTCGTGTGGGTCGTGTTAGATTCGTGTCGATAACGGGTCATAAATATATTAACCCGTTTATTAATTTAAAAAATTTAAAATAATATCAATTATAATTAATCCAGATCAAATTCGGATTATATGGATTATTATATGGATTAACACAAATGTAACTAGTTTATTAAGTGGGTTATACGGGTCAGTACGAATACACGATTATATTAAATCCAAACCCATAAAAATTACGTTACATGCGCCATGTCAAATTTTATCGTGCTTTACATAATCAAACGTTAAGTTATAATCAATGCTTTAAACCGAACCGCCTATCTGACCGCCGATCGCCATAAAATCGATCCGGGCTTCAACGCAAAAACCTGACGAACTGACCGCCAAACCGGCGACCTGGTCGAATCCTATGAACTCCAAGAAACTAACCTACGGGCCTCATAATTTTTTATTTTTTCAAAGCTTAAAACGATGTCGCTTACGCTTTTTTACATCGGCACGACGCCATTTTACTTATAATTGTAGTTTATGCAAGGCCAGGATTCAAAAATTTAATTAAATACAAGAGCATGGATTCAAATAATAAATAGTAGTGCATAAACGAATCCACTCTACCACTTTATCATTATCACATTATTTTATATATTAACAAATTATATATTAATATAAATAAGCTTTATTCCATTTTTAATAAGCTTTCATATTTAAACATTATACATATTTTTAAAATACTTTATTTATATAAAAATAATAAATAATATATTAAATATTATTAATTATATATTTATCACGTCACCTGCTCAATCATGGTTTCGATCAATCTTGGCCCGACCTCAAATAATCGTAAACCAATAACTTTTCCAATTCAGTCATCGGTCCAGTTTTTAAAACATTGGTAATAATACATTCAAACTAATCCTTATACAAATCGGAATGAACTATAAAATGAGATAAAGTTATATCATATAATATAGTTATATTATCAAAACTCATAAATTAGAACCTGAAATTATTAATTAAGTTATGAGATACCTCAATCATCTTAATTAAGTTTCGATTCGGCTCCTAACGATTCTCACTCATCGCATAACACGTGTAAAATGTACTTAATTATTTGCTTATGACGTCATAATTAAGATGGTCTATTTTGTTAGGTGGCACGTTACATCTCTAAGTGTATCCATAAGAACATGTCATGTTCAACATAACATGACATGGGAAAATTGAGAGGCTAACCAACTTGTCCATGCAAAGGGTACATCTGTCATGGATACATGTGTCACTCAATCCGAGCTCCATGAAAATAATGTCAAAATTAGTGTATGAATAATAATATCGTAATCATTAATCACGTATTTAAAAAAAAATTAAGTTAATGATGCAATCACTGATTATAGCATTAAAATTTTCTTTTTTAAAAGTCAATATCTTAATTACTAACTCGCGATATTATAAATATTATAATTTTTAAGTAAATATTACAGCTTATTAACTATCATAAGTATAACCATTATTTTTATTTTCAAACTATTTTAATAATTAAAAATTTCTAAATATGTCCAAAACTCTGCCACATGCCATAACATTTCCGTCACCCTTAACACTCAATTCAAAATACATGGCGAATCGATATAAATAATCACATATTTCAAAAATGAAAGTTTTTTTTTGTTTAAAAAATAATATTATTAATTCAAACTTACAATGTATCGGGACAGATCCAATATATACAATAAAATCATATAAAGATTAAATAATATTTATGCTATCAAAGATAATAAATCGACATAAAGATACAATTCTCATAAAATAGTTATTATAATATATGCAATTTCGCTTATTTACTTCATATCGATAATCATAATTGATATATTCGACCGACAAATCGTTCATTGCTTTAATCACCTCCACACATAAAAATGTCACACAAAGATCTATGAATAGCAATAACGTTGGATAAAACGACGACAAACTAAACGTTAATAAAACGTAAGACAAAACAAAACATCGATAAAACGACGATAACAAAATAAAACTTAAATATTTGTAAAATAACCACTTTATTAAACAATAAAATTAAAGAAAACAATTTGAAATTAGTGATTTCAGACCAATAATTACCACAAAATCGCACATCCTTGCTTTAGGGTACTAAGAGGGGTGATTTACACACAATGAAAGTTAAAATGCAAACAAATTGATGTTATTTACTTTTATTTTGTACATTTTCCGAGTTATCTTTTTAGAGCATCTCTAACAATTAATCTTTATTTTTAACTCCAAACCGGCATCTTCTATATATTTAAAGATGATGGAACTCACATCTTATATACTCAACTCCAACCAGCAATTTATATTTCAAACTTCAAATCATTATTCATTATTCAAACATTAATTTTTTAAATTAAGAATATTTTTAAAATATGATGTATTAAACACTTTTATTTTGATTTAAGTATCAATATAAATTTATATTAAATAAAAGTAGATTAAAAACATTAAAATGCTTTTTAAACTAATAAATTATATTATAAATATAATATCACATTATAAAATAAAACAACATTAGAAAAAATACATAATGAAAATACATTAAAATGATAACAAAATGATAAAAATAAAATATAAAAACTAATACAGTGATAAATCACCCTTATAATTTTCACCGTAACGTTATCGAGAAAACAAGTGTTTCATGATATTTTACTATATATGAAAAATAATTCAAAATTAATAAAATTAATGAATAATAAAAATAAATATATATTGAAAATAATAATATGTTATAAAATTATAATTAAATAATTATTTTATTATTATATTAATAAAATAATGAAATGATAAATTATTATAATAATAAAATAACAGAGGAATAGTATGGACTAAAATACCAGTCACATCATATATATTTTTAGAGACTTTAATAATGAATCTCCAAATATGGAGATTGACTATGTCTATTTTAGAGATGAAAATAACTATTTGAGCGTGATTTTTACCAAAAAATATTTATATATAGAAATAGAGTAAAATAAAACATTATTAGAGGTGGAGCTAATATATATATATATATATATATATATATATATATATATATATAATACCCTTAAGTTTTAATTATTTTTATAAGAGATAAAGTACCATGATATTTTAACTGACTTCAATTAAATTAATTATTTATCATTTTAACATATGGTTTTATCAATTTATTATGTATGAAGGCTTTGTATAATTTTTTTTTTGTTAGGCCATGAGAGCATGCCCGTGCACCACGAAAAACATCTTTTAAGTCGTACAACACCTAGGGACTAATCTCAAATTGAGTCAAAATGGATTATAAGAATGGTAAAACTCTACCACGTAACATAAATGCATTATCGCACTAACCTAAACCTTTAATTGCTTATAAAATACCTCAATTATATCACCTACATGTTCGAAGTTGTATAGTTATTTTAGGTTGCTTAAAAATTTTATACATAATGCATCCGAGATTTTTTCAAATGATAGAGTTTCTTGTTTTGTTTAAAAAATATTTGTATAATATCTTAACATAATTATAAAAAAATTAAATTAATAAATGTATTATGATAAATAATTAATATTTTAAAAATAATAATTTGATTAAACCAAAATAAAATAATTTAATCCGTGAGGTGTTCCATAATGTGTTTTTTGCTATTTTAAAATATTATTTAAAAAAATATTGAAATACTATGTGTAGAAGATTTTAAAAAAATTATGGGATTTTAGAATATAACTTTTTTTTTTTTTTTTGATAGAGAATATGACATTTTCTAAACACAAAAAAAAACCCCAAATATATTGGCTTTTTTATTCAATTTAAAAAAAAAATTGCAAATAAGTTATAGAAAATAAAAAAAACAAAAACAAAAATAAATTATCTAAAGTCTTACTTTTAGAAAAAAGTCAAAAACACAAACGGACGTAATTATTTACAACTCACATGATTACAAACAAATTAAATTATGATTATAAAAAAGTTTTCCTGTAATCAATTACGAGTATGGTTGAAATTTTTTTATAATTTTGAAAAAAAAGTTAAATTAGTTTAATTTTATTAAAAGTATAGTAGAAATAGACAAAATTAAAAATAAATGTTGCAAGTAGTTATTTTTCCCTGGAGTAATTAAAAATAATAATAATAAACTAGCCAAGGCAAATAAAAAAAATGTAATGTTCCCTTCTTATGTATAAATAATTATAGGAAATATAGATTACCGATGTAGCATCT